>VZTT01058268.1:0-11027 GCA_013400855.1 Buphagus erythrorhynchus | reverse complement strand
TTTTTTTTCCCAAAATCTACTTGGAACTAACCAGGGTCACTTCCTGCAACCGGGCAAAGAGCAGCTGTGGCTGGGGGAAATGCGGAGCACGGAAAGCATCCAGAGGAGCAGGAAATCTGGGTTGTGCTTGGCCGAGGAGCTTCAGCAAAACCCCACGGATAATGGGGATATCCCTGGAGTGAAAGCAGTGCTGTGGTCCAAGGGAGACGAGTACAGGGGGAGATGCTCGGAATGACATCACAGCCTCCGAGAAACGGGGCAGTTACACAACTCCCTCATCTCTGGGGGGTTCGGCTGCACCCCGGACACCCCCGGCAGCTTCTGCCTTTGTATCCCGCCAAGGTGACTTTAAACATCCCCTTGGCTCGAAGGATCTCACTCCCCCCTCCAGCCAGGCTGCCTCAGGCACTCCTCCGGCGCTTCTTTCCCTCGAATCCCCCGCTCCTGGAATCACCGGCTCTGCTGGGATTTATCCCACAGACAAATACGGCCCCTGAGGGTGTCCTGCACCCGGGACGGACCAGAATCCAGCAAGTCCTGGTACGGGATCACTGCTCAGCAGCTCTGCATGCACAGCTCTGACACCAGAGCGGAGATAAAACACCCCCGAGCCTGTCCCAGAACAGAGAGGGATTAGCTGGCAGAGGAGAAATTTTTGGCAGCAAGTCTCTGAATTATTATTTGGACAGGGAGCTTAATTTTCCCTGGGAAATAGTGCAGGAGACTGAGCAGCTCATCCCAGCCCTTTCCCTTTGATCTGACACGGGACGAGCTGGAGCAGGGTGGGAACAAGGCTGGAGGGGTCCCGTCCTGCGGTGGAACGAGGCAGTGGAATTTTATTTGCTCTTCCTGAATTCCCAAGAAAACGGTGCCCCACAGAGACCCCTGAGAAACCTGTGTGAGCCGGGCTCTGCCCGGCACCGGCTTCGGGCCACGGAGCAGCTCAGGGCACTAATGAGCCTCTGCTAATTGTCCTCTCTTTGCAGCACTAATTACCTGGGGTGCGGTAATTCCAGCCCCGCGGCTCTGGAATGGAGCTCAGGTGGCTCCGCAGCGTCTCCACCAAGGGAATTTTTCTTATTTCTCTTCCCAGCTAATTGAAGTGCCCCTCAATTAGCAGCAGTCCCCCAGCATCAGGAGGGCTGGATTTCGGGGGGTGCAATATGTAAAACCACAACCCAGACCCTTCAACGCCCTCGATTAGGGCTGGGGTTATTTATTAATATTCGAGCTCTGATTCCAGCACGGAGTGTCCTTGGAGGCTTAGTGAGGTGCCCTGGGCATCTGGCACTGATGGAGCAGGGCAGGAATCATCTCTGGAAGGAAATCAAGGAGCTTCTGGGTTTGCTGCAGGGGGACACCCTGCGAAAATCTGTGACTCATCCTGCTCCTCAGGAGAGGCGTTTGCAAATTGAACTCTTTAAATGCCAAGCAAATGTGTGCAGCTGTGAGGGAATAAGCAGGAGGGGAGATGCTGGTAGTTTATGAATGATGAAAATATAGGAAAGAATAATTCAGATCTTCCAGGGGATGATGGGGTCTGGTAAAAGCTGCCTCTGCTTTTGAGTCCTGACTGGGAATAGTGGAGAAATGGAGAAAGGGCCAAAATATACTGAATTATGGTGTGGCTCAGAGCAATCCCAGGGTTTCTCCAGCCCCAGGAGAGCCCAGGGCTTAGGAGCAGCCAGACCTGAGACCTCTTTGCTTTCAGAAGCAGAGGTTAAAGTTTGTCTGTGGCAAGAGGAGGGTGGGGGGCAGGATGAACCTCAACATTTAAACACACAAGTTGTCTTTAAACTGAAAGAGAGTAGGTTTAGATGAGATATTTGGGACAAAATCCTCCCTGTGAGGGGGGGGAGGGCCTGGCACAGGGTGCCTAAGCAGCTGCTCCACCCCTGGAAGGAGATGGACATCCCTGTCCAAGGCCAGGCTGGATGGGGCTTGGAGCAGCCTGGGACAGTGGAAGGTGTCCCTGCCCATGGCAGAGGTGGCACTGGATGGGCTCTAACATCCTTTCCAAGCCAAACCATGCTGGGATTCCCTGAAATTGCACCAGGAAACAAATTATGAGCCTGAGCAACTCCTGTGGGCTATTTCCCTCTCCGTGCCTCAGTTTCCCCAGGGCTGTGGATGTGCCATAAAGCCAAGCAGGAGCTCTCCAGGAAAAGATGATGATGAGGAAGATCCCCAGCGGGATTGCCAGTGCTGGGATGGAGCGTCCATCACTGCTGACCCCACGGCAGGCAGGGACCTGTGTCCAGCCAGACCCCTGCAGCCCTCCCCACTTTTCATACCTCCTTCTGATCTTTCCACCCGTAGTTTTTTATATGAAAAAAATCTGATTATCAGAGAGCTCAGCACATACAGTACACTCCACGAGACAGATGAACCCTTTCTTATACCCAGCCATGGAGTCCAAAATTAATCAGCTATGGATTAACCGGGTCAGGATGTAATTTAATAACCAGCGAGGGCGAGTTCCTGCTCGGAGGGGAGCGGCGAGGTCCCGCTCCGGGTGTGCCATGAAAGCTGCCACAGCCCGGCACAGGTAGCAGGAAAAGCCAGATGGGATGAAATCAGCCCTGCGGTGGTGCCGGCTGCTCAACCAAGGGACAGGGACACGGACAGGGACAGGGACACGGGCAGGGACACGGGCAGCCTGGGACCGGGCCAGGCTTGGCTGCAGCCGAGCCCTCCTCATCTCCCCTGCACTCCGAGCCGGGCTTTAGCCTGATTCAGGAAAAGATTTAAATGGATTTTTGCCTGTGAGGTGCTGCGGTGGCTCTTTGGGGATGCTGAGTGGGCTCTCTGCGGGCTGGGGTCTGGTCCCCGCTGGGACTCACGGAGCAGTTGCTGCTGTAAAGTGTGGGACACGCTCTGGGAAGTGGCCGATGAACGGACACACGGACACCAAGCGCTCGGACCGTGCTTTGATCAGCCTGAACCGAGAGGAGTGACAAAGGGGGTGCGTGCAGTGACCTCTTCCCTCCGGAGCATCCCGGCTCCGTCCGGGCGCCACCCCCGCGCTGCCCCCCTGCTGCTTACGAGAAAGAATCCGATCCCAAATCGATGGGGAACTTTCCCAGCCTGTCCCAAAGCGCTGGGATGGAGGCAGAGCCGCTCCCCTCCAGCTGCTCCCCCACCCCCAGTCCAGCACCCAGAGCTCGGCGCTGTAACCTCAGTCTGCCCCAAACAAATGACTTTGTCCCCCCTCAAAATCTGCACTGGCAGCAAACCCTGGAGGAGGTCGGCGGCCGGAGCCAGAAAAGGAGAGAAGGTATAAATGGAAAGCAATAGGAAGCTGCTAATCGGGTCAGACAGATCCTGCATTGATCCCGATTTCTGCAGCAGCAGCACTGGAAGCAGCCGCTGGCAGGTTTGGGGTCCCGGTGTCGCTCCAGGTTTGTGGCTCCTTGTGCAGAGCCAGAGGCACTGCAGAGGTCAGGGCAGCCCCAGCCCACCCAGCAACTCACACCCCCACGGTGCCCCCAGGAGAGGACACGGGAATTCGGACCCACAAGAAATAATGAAGGTTAAAGTGATTGGGATGAGGCCAGTGAAAGCCTCTGACTCCTGGTAAATCCGGGGCTCCTCGCAGCGCTCTCCCGGTGCTCAGGAACGCTTCACCCTCCCTGCTTCTCCAAGGACAAACTAAACTTCCCCCTGGTCACCATCACCCAAAAAATACCCACCAAAAAAAAATAATAAAAAAAAGAAAAACAGCACCCGACTGCTCCAAACCCACCCACCCAACTCTCCTCTCTTTTACCCCCAAACTTCCCCGTGCCACGACGGCGGCTGAGCCCGACAGGGGAGCAACAAACCCGGTTTTGGCATCGTCCTCATCCTCCTCCGGCCAGCGGGGTGCCCGGTGCTCCCATCGCCGCCTCCCCCCGGGGCTGCCCGGCCGAGCTGCCCCTCCGCCTGTGCCGGGCAGCGCGGGGATGCTCCAGCCTCTCCTGCGGAAAGGCGATGCCGGTACCCACGTGAGCCCGGTGGGACTCCTTGCCCTCGTTCTCCTTGTGCCTGAAATGGGTTTTTGCTCCCTCGCTGGTCCTGCCCGGCAGCAGCAGCGGCATCCAGGGTTCCAGCGCAGCTCTTTCATGTCTGCAAAAGTGTCTGAGGCCTTTGCTCTCCGAGTGAGGGTGAGGAAGGAGCAGCGTGGAGCGGAGGAAGAGGAGGTGATGCCCAGATGTGACCCCTTCTGTCCCCTCCTCGCAGAGCTGCTCACTGGGATGCTCTGCCACGGGCAGCCAGGACAGGGCTCACAGGGACCTGGTTCTTTTGCATGCAGGGAGAGAAAAGCTGGAAAAGCAGGAGCCTCCAGTGCTCCCAGTGCCAGCAGGGACACACACCGAGCACCAGCCAGGTGGAGCCATCCAGGGCCCCTCCAGCCCTCTGTCCAGGCACTTCCTCACCTGGGCCTGGCTTTTCTCCTTTGCACAGGAAAATCCTCTGCTCCGGGGAGCCTGTGACTGCCATCACAAGAGCTCCCAAACTGCTGAAGCTCCGGGAGCTGGAACTGCCTCCCCAGGGCTTTTCCCATCATGTTTTTCTATGGCCAGGGGGAGCTGTTCGTCCATGAGACCCCGTGGGGAGTGTCATACCTGGGTGGACAGCTCTGGGTCCTGGCTGTGCCCTGCTCTGAGCTCGGAGCCGCTCTCAGCAGGTGCTGGGCAGAGCTCTGGATGTGGCCACAACCCCCCCGTTATTCCAGTGATCCATCGGGACTGTGAGCATCACCCACCACCCCCACCTGGGGCAGCCCAGCTGCTGTTCCAACCCTCTGCCTGTTTCTCCAGCAGGATTTAATGAAACCACAACGATTTCCCTTTCCATGTATTCCCCCAGCCCTGTCAGTGAACTCTGCTTTCCTTCCCTGCCCCAAAACTTCCCAAGCAAAGGCAAAAAGATCACCCTGGAAAGGGATTGGACACACAGGAACGGGGGAGCACCAGCCAGGGCATTTCCTGACTGACCTCCAAAAGTCATCTGCATCCTGAATCCTCCTGCCAGCATCTTGGGATACAGAGATTTTCCCTCAAGCTTTATTCCAGCCTGTGTAATTGGGGCAGCTTTCCATGCTGTGCTGCTGAACTGGGATAGGAAAATATTGAGATCAGCCTGCACTGAGCCCTTCCAGAGGCAGTGGGGTGTGCAAAGTTGGGGTCTCCCAGAGATGCTGCTCCAGAGAAAACCCAAGGAAATAAAAGGAATCCTGGAAAATCAGGTCTGAAAAATCCACCCCCCAACTATGGAAAAAAGATCTCAAAAAAACCCCAAAAAGCTGCTCCGTGGGTTCCTCTTTCCCTGGCAGCCCAGGCTCCTCTCAGGGAGCTGGAGCTGACTTTGCCTCGGAGCAATTTCCCGATTTCCTTCCTGTGACCTTTACCCACAGATGCAGCACAGGGAGTCACAGCTGCCCCGGGATGGGCTGTCCTGGTCCCCACTCCACAGCCAGGACAAAGGCATGGAATTTCCCAGCTGCATTCCAGGAGCTGAACTCCTCCTTGGGATGCGATGGGGAATCAGTCACAGGGCACAGACACAGAGCCTTGGCTATAAAACCTGCAGTTTTAAACCATTTTTGGGGTCAGAATGGCTCAGCCTAGGAGCCCAAATCCTGTCTCTCCGGGAATCAGCAAGACAACATTTTAATTCCCTATTAAAATTTGGCTTTATTTGGTTGAGGCTTTGTTTGGCTTAAATTTCTACAGTCTCTGTAGAGAGAATGTCTGCTGCTGAGGCCATGAACTCATCACACATGAAACACAAATCAGTTCTTACTGAGTAATTCTGGGGTGGTGCTTGGCTGGACCTGAACCCAGCACTAAGGAAAGCCTCTGATCCCTCCGAGCTCTGCCACCCATCCCTTACCCAAGTGAGTGGCTTTCCATGGATTTTCCATGGGGATTTGGAGGATGGAAGCACTGGTAGAGCAAGCAGTGAGGACTGGCTCCTGCACTGACCAGGGAAGACATCCTAATCCAGGCTCTCAGAAAATCATGTTATTCCTCAGCACTAAGTACAAACTGCACCAAACCCACGGCATCAGCAGCACTTTTAACCCAATATTCCCATTAACCCTCCCCACACCCTGCTCTGTCACTGGGGTGAGCACTGTGCACTGGGGATTCCCACATCCTTGGGAATCACTTAAATGTCCCTCTTATTCCCCAGCCAGCCTAAAAAGAGACTCCTACTAACCATTATTATTATTGCAGCCTGAACCTAAAATCATCTTTCCTGCACCCCATCCCCTCCTGATTTAATTCATCCCAATACAATGGATGCTCCCAACACTGTTTTGGAATTTAAGTGACTCCTTGGCAGCCATGGATTTCAGCCTGACAGAAATCCTAATTAATTATTTCACCCCAGATCCTCACAGTTTAGTTGGAGCAGGCTGAAGGCAACCAATATTTCCTCTGTTTCGATGTCTTCACCGTTCCTTGCACACATTCCCATAAAGCAGATTGCAGCAGCTGAGGATTTTCTAATGGAAGCCTTGCAAAATATTCAAACCCATTAAAAAGATCACAGCCAAAAGGAACCACTTTATTTAAGTCTTGGAAGAGAAAGAGAGGCTGCAAATGCTCAAAGCACAAAGTGTCTCTGTCTGGGGTCGGGCACAGACCCAAGAGAAGCCAAAACTCCTGTATCAGCACAAGTTGCCCTAAAACCACGAACCCAGCATCAATTTAGCTGGAGATAAAATGGAAACCTTTTCAACCAGGTGATTCTTCCACATCCTACTGACAATAAAGTAAAATAAGAGGCTCAATATAGGTGGGAACTTTCCCAGCTGGGTGCTGGGCTCGGCTGCATTTCCATGATATCATCAACGGTGTCTAAAGCACAGAAAACACAATAAAAACCAGTCACTCACCTGCAGCCCTGGTTACAGCCCTTCCTCGGGCACGAGGAGGATCTGGGGGGTTCTGGACATGGCAGGTCCCTGCACGTCTCTGACACGCAGGTAAGGATTAGAGTTTGTCTCAGGAAACACTCAGATTCAGAAATCCTACACCCCAGTGAAACCCTACCTTGCCTGGCTGCCCTTGGATTTAAAGGAAACGTGGGAAGGAACTGCAAACAGGGCTGTGGTGCACTCCACACTCGGGGAATGACAGCCCCAAACCACCCCAAGGGAGGGGCTGCACATCCCAGAGCCCAAATCCCAGGCTGAATCCCCCAGTGATCCCTTCAGTGCCTGGGAGCAGATTTATCCCACTGCTGCTCCATGGGCAGGACACCCATGGAGGGAGGGAGTCCCCTTGGCATTGAGGGTTTTCCCCTGGCAGCAGTGCCTGTTTTAAGAAGCAACATTTACATTTTAAGGCCAAAAGGCACCCAAGTGTCCAGCAGCTCATACCTGCCCAGGTGTGGGCTGTAGTCCAAGCCCTGGGTCTCACCAAGGAACACTCCTGCCTCAACTGGGATTGGATTTGGGATTGGGTTCTGGCCTCAGCCTCTTCCCTGTGCAATGCCTTAGGGCCATGGGGCCAAAACTTTGGGGACTGTTTGACACAGACCTATCTGTGTCTCGAGGAGGCCCTGAGAGCTTTTCAGGGGATTTCCAGGAGACACTGAGCACCCCACACTTTGGGGAACAGGAAAAGGGGCCCCACATTCAGCTCTGAGCACCCCACACTGTGAGAAACAGGAAAAGGGGCCCCACATTCAGCTCTGAGCACCCCACACTGTGGGGAACAGGAAAAGGGGCCCCACATTCAGCCCTGAGCCCCCCACACTGTGGGGAGCAGGAAAAGGGGCCCCACATTCAACTCTGAGCCCCCCACACTGTGGGGAACAGGAAAAGGGGCCCCACATTCAGCTCTGAGCACCCCACACTGTGGGGAACAGGAAAAGGGACTCCACATTCCGCTCTGAGCCCCCCACACTGTGGGGAGCAGGAAAAGGGGCCCCACATTCAGCTCTGAACTTCAGGCAATACTGGGGAAGAGGTGACAAAAACCCCAAGGATGCAGAAGGGTCTTCCCTTTAGCCAAGATTCCCTGAGCAGCAAGAATGAGCTGGAGGAGATTTTGGCTGCTCTGGTGGCTCCTTCCAAGCCTATGGTGTGGTGTCCTGGGCAGCTTTATCCCAAGAACACACAGAACGTGCTAAACCCAGCTTCTTTTGGGGGGAGAGGACAGGAGGGAGGTACAGGCTGGAGGCTGCAGCGTGGCCAGGAGTTTGCAGACCAGTGAGGATGGGTCTCCCCCATCTCTCCTCACCACACTGAGCTGAACACTTTGGTGTCCAGTATCACACCCAATCCCTCAGAAATCACAGGCAGCAGTGCTGGAGGGAAGGTCCATGGCACGGCCACTTGGCTTTAACCCAGCTCAGGAGGAAGCCCCAAAGTCCAAGCTCATCCTTCAAGCACCAGCCAGGGCTGTGCAAGCCCAGCACCCTCAGAGGTGGCTCTGCTGTGGGTAATTCCCAGAGGTTCCTGTTACACCGCAGCCATGGGAATCTCATTAATTACTCGTTCTGCTGAATGGCCCTAACGAAGGCCCAGGACACATCAAGAATCATGTTCACATGGCAAAGTGGCACAGGAACAGCCCCGGAGGGTGATGCTCCACAGAAAGGCCTGAAGTTGTTACAAGGACGTCAGGAGACTTGATACAAAGGGCTGGCTTATGAATAGCTAATGAGGGAATAAATTATGCACCCACTGGGCTGTATTGGGTTTCTCCCTCCTCCCTGCACCCTGACATCCCCATCACCCCCTGCTCTCTGCTTTCTGTCCCACTTGGTTCTTCTCCTTATTTTTGTACTTGGCAGGATTTTTAATGTGTTCACCCATCGCCAAAAGGTTCAAAGCCGAGTCCAGCCTGTCCCAGGGTGATGCCAGAGCAGGACAGGGCAGCACCCTGAGCCCTCTCTGGGGAAGGTTGGGCGCTTTCCCCATCACAGCAGGGCTTCTCCCGCTCCCAGAGACCCCTTGACACCCTGGAAACCTGGAAGAGAAGCTCCAGGCAGCAAAACAAAAGCTTGCCACCGTGGTTTTCTGCAGGATGTGCCGTGCCCTGCCTGCCATCTGCCCGGCCCAGCGCCAGCAGCTCCGAGCCGGCCGCGCTCCAGCGGGTCCCTGGCAGGCGGAGAGGGACGGGGAAAGCTGGGACAGCGCACGGAGTGGGACAAAAGGGAGAGATCTCCGTGTATTGGGACTCCGGGCTCCCAACACCCCCAAAGTCCCGACCAGGAGAAGGCCAAGCTGAGATTATCTCCGTGAAAGGAGGTTCGGAGATCTCCGCGCTCCCTGCGCGGCTCCAGCAGCGCTGCCCCGCCCGGGGAGGGCACGGGTCTGCCTTGGCAGGGCATTTCCAGCCGGGAAAACGCAGCAGCTGCTGGGGCTGCTGGCGGGCTGGGACTGCCACCCGCTCCTATTTCAGCTGGGACAGCAATTCCCCGTCGCCTCCCCGAGCCCCGTTTCCCGGCCGGTGTGCGCGCAGCGCTCCGGTGCCCGCCTGGCGCGGGGCCAGCGCGGTCCTTCCCGGCTGAGGCTCCATCCCGAGCTCCAAACCCCGGCCGGGAGCGCACACACAGCGTGCCAGAGGGAGCCAAGGGCTGTGTGAGGGTGTGCTTTGTTCAATCGCTGATTCCAGTGCTGATCCCAGCACTCCTGTGGCCCGGGGCTGCCGCAGGAGAGTTCGGAATGCTCACACGGGGGAACTCTCCGCTCCTGCTTGGAGCCGGGGATTTCACAGAATCACAGAATCACANTTTTTTTAAACACATCCAGGGATGGTGACTCCACCACCTCCCTGGGCAAACCATTCCAGTACTTTATCACTCTTTCTGTGAAAAACTTTTTCCTAATGTCCAGTCTATATTTGCCTTGACGCAGCTTGAGACTGTGTCCTCTTGTTCTGTCTGTTGGTGCCTGGACAAAGAGACCAACCCCCAGCTGACCACAGCCACCCTTCAGGAAGTTGTAAAGAGTGATAAGGTCACCTCTGAGTCTCCTCTTCTCCAGACTAAACAACCCCAGCTCCCTCAGTCGTTCTTCATATGGCTTGTGCTCCAAGCCTCTCACCAACCTCGTTGCCCTCTTCTGGAAGCGCTCAAGCATCTCAACATCCTTCCTAAACTAAGGGGACAGAACTGGACACAGTACTCAAGGTGTGGCCTCACCAGGGCCGAGTACAGGGGAAGAATGACCTCCCTGCTCCTGCTGGCCACACTATTTCGGACAGTTCTGAGGCACAGTCACGTCCCCAAAGCACCGAGGAGGTGAAGAGCATTTAGGAGCAGCATCCCAGCCCCTGGCCCGGCTCTTTAACCGGAGGACGATGGTCCCTGTGCCCCTTTCCAGCACTCCCCCTTCTCTAATCTCCCGTTATCACTTTCTCTGCCCGCTCTGATTTCACGGGCTATGCTATCCCTCGTGCCCGGCTGGGCTTGGGCAATCCCTTCGCCACCCCTGATCGCACTGGCTGCAAACACCGTCACCAATCCCCCGGGCCCCGCACTGACCCCGCTGCAGTTCCAGCTCCTGGGACTCAGCCCCCGGCTCGCTGCTGCTCCAGGCTCCTTTTCCATGCCCGTCACCTTCTGGGCGGGTTTGGATAACCCCGACCCGCGGCACCGCAGCTCCTGGTCACCAAAATCGGGCTATTCTGTGTCAGTAATAGGAAACTCGCAGCACCTCTGACCAGAGCTCGTGTCTGCTGCTACGGCTGCTCGCTCCCTGGGGAGAGCAGCCTCTCACCCCATATCCAGGGGAGATTCAGCTCCAGCCTTAATTTCATCCCCACAACATCCTCATCCATATGGGGGGCCGTGCTGCTTGTCCATTTTTTATCAGCCAAAGCATGCAGAATCACAAAATAATTTAGGTTGGGAGGGACCTTAAAGCCCATCTCCAATCCCCTGCCATGGCAGGGACACCTTCCACTATCCCAGGTTGCTCCAAGCCCTGTCCAGCCTGGCCTTGGGCACTTCCAGGGATGGGGCAGCCACAGCTGCTCTGGGCTGTAGCAAAGGAGAGGGAAATGGTTTCTTTTCAGATA
>VZTT01058210.1:0-13910 GCA_013400855.1 Buphagus erythrorhynchus | reverse complement strand
CCAACCTTAACAATTCCATGATTGTGTGATTCCCAAAGCTATAATTAACCAGCTTGAGGATCAGATCCCTGTTGACTGGGGGGGCTCAGTTACAGGTTGCCCAAGTCCTTGTACAGTGATGGTTGTTTTTGTCCCCCCCAGTATCGTCACAGTGGCCCCCCATACGTCGGGCCACCGCAGCAATATCCTGTGCAGCCACCAGGACCAGGACCCTTTTATCCAGGCCCAGGTCCTGGAGAATTCCCCAATGCCTATGGTAAGTTCTGCTTGGAGAGTTCTTACAGAGTCTTCTCTTGGTGTGTTTTTCTTGGTGTGTTGTCAAGCTGAAGATTTATAATAATAAGCTGGATTAGCATTTGTTTGAACTTCAAATAGCTGCTAAATTTGGTGGTGTCACAGCCCTGATTATTCACTTCTGAAAAATCCCAGAGTATTGTTTGTGTGAGTGTGTCAGGAAAGGCTGCAGCTGCCCAGGATTGCCAGTGACCAGGAATGGGGCTGTCTGTTAGTCCCTGCTCAATCATTATTATTCATTAAGGTATTGTAGGTACGTTTGGCAGTCCTGGTTTTCACTGTGCCGTGCCTGGGAATGCTCCAGCAGTACCAGTGAACAGCAGTTAACAGTTCTTATCCCAGCGTTTCTTGTTTAGTGTGTGGTGGGGGATAAGAACAAGCCATGTGGGTTTTTCCCTGGATTGATGCTGCAAAGATAATTTAGTCCAGTGGAAGAGTCTGTAACCCCTGCATAGGCCAAAACTTCCTGAAAATGCCTTTTCATGCATTTGGTCACTCACTGCTCCCTGCCCACTCTGCAACCTGTTCAGGGCAGAGATATTCTCAGCCTCCCATGGAAATTCTCTGTTGGAATTTTGGAGCCTTGGGGTGACTTATTCCCTTCCAGGCTGAACAGTAACAGCCCTGCTCCCTTGGCAGAATTTGCTCTTCACACACGGAGATCCCTTTGGAAGGAGAGAAAAACCCAGTAGATTCCCTGTGCATCATTCAGAGAGGTCTCTTATTTTTCCTCTTTTCCTTCTTTTATTTATCTGGTCTGTGTGGAACTCATGGGAATCATTGAAAGGTTGCCATGAAGCCTTTGAACCTGGTAATGCAATTTCACAATTGGAGGGAGGGTAATTAGAGGGCAACTACTTCCTGGTGGTTGATCCTAGAGGAAATAGAAGAAATATTGTAATGGTTCTTCAAATCTGATCTATTAGACGAGGAAATTGCTCAGTATTCCTCATTTTTTGTGCTGTTACAGATCTGCTTTCCTACTTCCTGCTTGCTTAGTGCCATTTATCTGTCTTCACTCCTGTAATTAGGAAAAGGTTCATTTCCAGCTCCTTTCCTCTCCTGGATGCGCCTGTTTTTTTGCAGAAAATCTTGGAATTTTTCAGTCTCAGCTTTAGGTTGCTGTGCCTGTGGAGCATCAGTGCGTGAAGCCAGAGCTCTCTGTCCTGCAGAGTTTTCCAGGCAGGGAAGGTTTCACCAAGGATTTGCCTGTACTTGTCCACCTTTCCTTCCTGTCACTCCCTTGCTGTGTATAGGGACTGGGAATGCTCAGTCTCTCACTAGGTGCTGCCAGGTTTGGGGGACAGCTAAATCTACAGTCCAGGCATGGAAAATGATGCTGACAGTGCCTTTTCCATAAACCACAGGATTTGTAGCCAGTGTGGCTGCTGGATATCATTGCAATTTGGCAGGACCTAAAGAAGGTGATGAGGGAAAATGCAGTGGAAGACAAAATTTGTGAAAATGGACAGCGCAATTTTATAACTCAGTTTTGCAGTTTATCATTCTCTGATATCAAGGGGTTTCTGTACAACATTGGGGAAGACCTTGAAATGGTTAGTGGGTAGGAGGGAGAATGAAAGTTGGGTGCTGGAGAACTGGAAGGGATCAAAAGCAGGGAGTAGAGCAGAGAATGTGGCACTGGCAAATGCACTTGGCTTGTCACAGAAGCTATTTCTTCCTAGAAGTTACTCTTTTCAGGATTTGGGTTTTTAAAATACTTTTCATAAAGGGAGAGGCGTTCCCCGAGTTCTGCTGGAGCTGCTTCTCCAGCAGGGATCACATTGTAGGTGATGTGGTTAGATCTGGTTTCTAGGAAATTACAAATGAAGGGAATTCACACATTCCGGGCTCCTCCTGGGAGCACCTTCCCTCCTCCTGTTCCATCACCTTATCCAGGTTCTGGGTTGGCTCGGACACCTGCTCATCAGCAGGGTTCACAGAATCACGAAATCCCAGGATGGTTTGGGTTGGAAGGACCTTAAATCCCACTCACTGCCACTCCCTGTCATGGGCAGGGACACCTTCCACTATCCCAGGCTGCTCCAAGCCCTGTTCAGCCTGGCCTTGGACACTTCCAGGGATCCAGGGGCAGCCCCAGCTTCCCTGGGCAATAATTTTTGATTCCCAGTCTGCAGAGATGCTGATAGAGACTTTGAGGCTAGATCTGAAGTGGCTCTGCTGACCCTGACATTCAAAATGAGACATTTCTTGAGTGATTCAGCCCAGCCAGGAGTGTCACTTTGAGCTCCTCGATGCCATGCAGTGCTCTCTGCTTGGACAGGAGAAGATTCCCACTCTGAGCATGCAGGCAGGGAGCCTGCTCCAAGCTGGGGCTTTCCAGCTCTCACTCAGCAGGAGGAATGCATCCTTGGGAGTTGCAAATCAGGCTGTGGTGGGCTGGTTTAATGTGCCTTCTTGGATTTCACCCTTTGCCTGAGATCCAGTGACCTCCTGGTTGGGTTACAGGCACAATCCAGATTTTCATTCCCAGTTAAAGGTTAGTTCAGCTGAAGAATAGATCAGATTGTGCCAGAGGCAAGTGCAAGCATTCAGTTCATCCAGCATCCATGCCTAGAAGGGAGAATACGCGGCAGCACCTTACACATTCCCCTGACCCTTGATCCAGGGGCAGGGGGCAGCTCTGTTCTGCCACCCGATCTCTGGTGTGGTCTTAAAGCATTTTGTTATTTATTGAGTCTTCTCATTCCACTGAGAAGACCATAATGAACCATATTGGCTGTTAGGCATGTGATCAGCTCCATGGTGTAATTCTGCACTAATCACTGTGGTTGTGCTTTTTGTGTGCTGCAGCATGAGAAGAACATTGCTTGTAATTAAATTTTCTGGTTATGCTTCCAAATAGGTTGCAGTTGACCTCACAAATTTTTTGTATTGGTTAGACTGAATTTCTCTACAAAGGCAGAAAACCCATGATAAACCAGCAAAAAACCTTCATGTTTGTCAGGCAGAGGAGTCCAGGAATGGTCTTGCAGTGCCTCTGTCGTGTCCACAGCCTCTCAGAAATGGATGATGTATGTGGCCAATTTTTGGTCACGGAAATCAAATAAGAAATAGTGGCTGAATCTCTTGTCTTGATGGAGCATCAGCTTCTGTGCAGTGGAAGTGGTGCTGAGCAAATGCAGCATTCCCAGACGGATGTTGGAAGTTCTGGCCAGCGTTATCTCTGGTGCTTGGTTTTCTGTCCTGAGCTGATCTTGTCCCTCTGGTTTGTGTCGTTCTGCCCCAGGAACACCCTTCTACCCCAGCCAGCCCGTGTACCAGTCTGCACCCATCATTGTGCCTACGCAGCAGCAGCAGCCGCCGCCTGCCAAGAGGGAGAAGAAAACGGTGAGTGAGGCCCTGGGGGACTCAGTCCTGGGGTCTGTCCTGGCTGGGAGGTGCAAGGACATGAATAATGTTCTTAAGATTAAACCTGAGCTTTACCTTCACTTAAGGCCCTGGCATAGGGTGTCCAGAGCAGCTGTGGCTGCCCCATCCCTGGCAGTGTCCAAGGCCAGGTTGTATGGAGTGCCCTGGGACAGTGGAAGGTGTCATTGCCCATGCTTTAAGATGAGCCTTGAGGTTCCTTCCATCCCAAACCAGTAATTTTGTGATTCCCAAAGAGATTAAGTGTAATTAAATATTGCACAGTGCTGCAATGGTGCCTTATTTTCCAATTTTCTGTGGCCACTCTCCACTCTGAGTTTGTAACATCTCAGCCAATCAAAAAGGAAAATAATTTTGCTGATTTTAAATAAACATAAACAAAAGCAGCATGGTCTCCCCAAGCCTGGAATCCTCACCTGTGCTGCTGCTTAGAGTGTTCCCCAAAAGCCAGGTGGGAATGGGTGAACTCAGCAGTCTGGGAGAATGTTTGGAACTGGTTCAAAGTGACAAATTAGAAATTATTGAATATTACGCCTTGAAAAAGGTGAAAAACCACTAAGTTAAGGACATATTTGCAGGCCTGAAAGAACCCAGCCACATTATCAAGGTGGATATGGGTTTGGAGAGCGTATTCCCTCTCTTTATAATTCACTGGGGGGAATTTGAGAGAGGCAGATGAATGGAATTTAAACCCATCTACAGGTGGATGGTGGGGAACAGTGAAGGTATATGGGGTGAATGTAAGGTTTAACCAGGAAAAGATGATGTGGGCTTCAACTTGTGAATGAATTGTTTGTAAAGGACTGAAAAGGAAATTTCAGAAGTATTTGTGTGAGTGTTTTGGAAACATTAAAATAAGAGTTTCCTGGGGGTAGGAAAGAATAAAGAGACTTGGACAAAACTTCTGCAGTTTCAAACTGCAGAATATTTGAATCTTTGGAGTTTTGAGGGTGATCTGGGGTGACGCTTGATTTGGGAGACCGGAAGAACTGAACAATGTGTGAGCTGTGCTTGCAGGAAAGGCCTTTTTGGTGGCTCCTCTCAGCAGCTTTTTTGTCACCTCTTCAGTCCCCAGGAGTCTCTTTTCAGCATCTCAAACATGACATGCCAGGATCCCTGATGCCATTGAAATGCAGAGCTGATCAGACACACTCAGCTGGGATTAAGGCAGTTCCATGCCAGCCGAGCTGCATTCTTTGAGGCAGAAAATGAATTTTAAATGCTTCTCTCTGAATGTGCCGTTTCAGTTTGGTAATTGGTGTTGCAACTGGAAAAATGAGAAAAATTTAAGTTAAATGTATTAATGTGCACATGTCCACATCCACCATGAGTTGAGTATTTGAGTACTACAAACTTCCAGGCAGGGAAATCTTGTTTTTAATGCCATTGACTCTGTCAGGGGGCGGAGAGGGCAGGAATTAGTGCCAACTCTCAGGTCCTTGTTGCTGTAGTTAATGAAATATTTTAGCAAAAAAACTCCATCAAAAATAAGAGAAGCCCAGACTCAGCACCTTGAGTACAGTATGTGTGTTTGTATGTTCACAACCCAGACCGAAGCCACCATCCTACCAAACTGAATTTGGCAAATCACAAAACCCTTCTCCAGTTACGATTTTACAGCCTAGAATCCCAGAAGGGTTGGCTTGGAAGGACCTGAAAAACCATTCCCGCCCCCTGCCATGGGGAAATTACAGGGGGGTTTCCAGCAGAACCCCTTCCCTGGGAAGGGTGATGATGTCTCTTGGTTTGCTTGGAGCTGTTTGTTTGGATTTCTGCGTGGAATTAATCTCGAGTTCAGCCAAGAGCTTTGGAGAAGGTGGGCAGATACATAGAATTCTGTCTTCAGAGTTATCAGAATCTCCAATTCTTACTGGAGATGAAAAGCTCTGTTTCACATTATCCCAGACATGCTGGCTCTTCCCCCGTTCAGGGACACGGATTGGCTCAAGGGTCAGTTGAGGATTCAGGGAGTGTTCTGGAGTGGTTTATTTTGGAAAATATTTTTTCTTCCCATTTTGGGGCTGTGAAAAGACTCAAAAATCCCACTTTTTTCCTAAATGCTGCAGAGTTCTACAGGACTTAAGTTTGTTCTTTCAGTTTCCCTTTCCTCCACTCAGTATTTTTGTTTGATTCCCTCTGTTTTGGTGGAACTTGAGACTGATTTGCTGATTTGATTTCCCCCTTTCCCAGAAGCTGGGCTGGCAAGGTCATGGAGTTTCCTGTTGGGGTAAAATACAGCCTTTTCTCCATTCTTGCCCTTTCCACTACTAGGCAAGCTTAAACTGTCTCCCAAATTTTCTCAGTTGCAGGAAACTCATATTCCAGCAGCAGAGCCTGTATTTTGAATTACAGGGTGCACATATTTAGACTGAACTGGTGTAGTTGATGATTAAATTAGGTTTTGATTAAACTAGGTGTTGATGAAGGGATGACATGTCATGCATTCCAAGCAATGGAAACAAGCCACATCCCAGTCTTCCTGCTCATCCCAGAGCATCTCCTGCTGGGTGTGGTGGGAGCATGTGCTGCCCATGCCGCTCTCCACAAGGACAGCAGTACCAGGAACACTTGTGGGAATTATTCCTTTGTTATTATTCCAGTTCTTTCAATCCTGTAGATCCGAATCCGGGATCCAAACCAGGGAGGCAAAGACATAACAGAAGAAATCATGTCTGGAGGGGGCAGCAGGAACCCCACGCCCCCCATCGTCAGACCCACCTCCACCCCGACTCCACCTCAGGTAAGGAAGGGCTGCATTCCTCCCCTGTGATCTTTGCCTTGCTGTGCCTCTCCCTCACGCTTCCAACCACACCTCTGACTGCCTCAGAGACCTGGATGCTCCTAAATTATCAATATTCTTCAGCAATTATTTTTTCCCAAGTTTGATCATTCTTAGTAGTCCATAACTTGTCAATGTGGGGCCTCAGTGCTGCTGCACATTCCCTCTCCCTGGTTTTCTATCAGCAGTAGATTTTCAGAGCTTTTCAGCATTTCGATGTTAAAGGAGGAGCTAGAATATCTGTAGGAAAGGAGGTGTCTGTTAAGTCTTGTGCATCTGAGGAAAGTCCATGTCTCACAGGTGATTGATTATAGACCTTCAGTTGCATCACTCTTCTTTCTGCCTTTGTGGAGCTGTTTTAGAGCCACCAGAAGATCTGGAGCTCAGGAATTTTGTCACAGAACTGTAATAAATTTATCACACGTTTGGTCTCTGGGTGTTCAAACTTAAAAATGCATTTTTCTGATGAGAGAAAAATTATAAATATTCCAAATCATTTTCTGTAGCTCCTAAATCCTGATAAATTCTTGTCGTACACCTTTGAGTCTGACCCCTTGAAGTCCCTGGTCAGAGGTCAGGAAGGTTCTCCAGGTGATGGCTGGGCTGTAGAGCAGAGCTGGTGCTGGGATGTGATTTCTTCTTCTTCCACGTTCTTCCCTGTTGGATGTCAGCAGCTTTTGGCAGCTTTTAGGTGAAACAGCTTTTCCTGAGCTCAAACCTTCCTTTCCTCTCCGTGTGGGAGTAGATTTTCTTCTGAAAATCCTGTGCTGAGGCAGGAGCACAACACTGTCTGTGAGCACTGGTTGTGCTGGAGTGAGAGCTCAGGATTCCAGGGATCATTGAGGGGAAGTGAGAGCCTGGCCAAGAGACCCCTCTCTGAGACAGCAAGATTTCAGCTTTCAGCCATTCCCAACTCAGTCAAGTCCTTGTGTCTTCTGAAGGCACCATCTTGTTCTTTGTCACCGGTGTTCTGCTCTGGTCCCCATCAAGGACAAGCAGCAGCAAGGCACTTGCTAAACTTCTTTCCATCAGGGAAGAGAGTAGAGATACCAAACAGGGGAATCTTGGTGAGATCATCTCCCCGATGATCTTTCTTCTTGCTACCTGACTTTCCCTGTTAGAAGTGGGAAGAGTTGGAACCAGCCAGGATTTCCTGTGGTATTCCTGCACAGTGCAGTGAATCCAGGCACTTCACTGATCATTCTTACATCCTGAAATCTATTTTAAGGCACTACAATTAAGTCAAACAGAAGGAAATAAATGTGTTTCAAGAGGAAGTTAATAGGCCTGAATTCTAATCAGCTGTAATTTATATGCAGAGCACAGCAGTGATGTCCAATCATCTCCTCCAAGGTATGCAAATATTCCATTGTTTAATATCCAGCCTTCCTTTTGATTAGGTGCTTGGAACCACTTCTGGTAATCACAGAAGAGCTCTGAAATTGGGCTCACCAGAGTAAGTTCTTTAGTGTAATATAACTGAAAATTTAAGCCCACTTAAGCCAGGAAATTCAACATTATTGTCCCAACTGCTTCCCTAAATCAAGTCTTCGGAGCACGTTTAATATCTTGGGTGAAATTAAATAGTGCCTTAATAACTGTGCTCAGGAATTGCAGTAGTGGGGGTGGTACTGTTTTGAACAGGCTTGAGTCAGTAAATTTTTGATATTGAGCCATAACTTTTGAGATGCTCCTGACTTGGGGTAGCTCCTGCGAGAGTGCAGGGGGAGCAGAGCTGCTGTTGTTTGTTTCACCCCCCTGAACCAAACCCTGCTCACCCCCATGAACCAAACCCTGCTCACCCCCATGAACCAAACTCTGCTCACTAGAGTGCTCGGGGAGATTTCATCTGCTTGAGCACTCAAAATGTGAGTGTGCAGCCTCAGGGCTTGACAAGGCAGCATCAAAAGTGACTCTCAATCCAATGAGATTTTTAGTATTATAGCAAATTCTAATAAAACTTCTTTCTCTGAATCTGTTATCTCATTATTTAAATGGTACAAACTCAGAGGAAGAAACATCCTCAGGAAGTGCTGGAGACCAGGCCCTGTCCCAAATTTTGCATTTGAAAAAGAAACTCTTTTATAATAATAATAGTTTCCAAATTTTCTTTTTTTCTTTAGATTTGAATTACTCTATTAACTGACTCAAATAAACCAAAACTTTGCTAACACAAGCCCAAAGCACCCTCTTCTCTCAGTAGTTTAAGTACTGAACAGCAAAAAATTGTTGGAATTCTGCATAACATCAAAAAGTTACTGGAATTGTGCAGAAGATGAGCATTGCTGCCAAGATGAGCTGCGTGGTTTGAGCCATTCCTGTACCTCTTACTCAGTGGTGCTGACCAAAAAGTGCTTTAGGTGGAGTTTCCCAGTGCCTCTACAGTGTATTTTAATTGCCTTTGACCAAGTAAAGTGCTTTAAAGTTCCTGCAAGAGAAGTTGGAGGTACATGGAGGTATGATTTATCCATTAGCAGGACACTATTTGCAGTCTAATTTTGCTGGGAAAAGAAAGAAAACCTATGGGCAGAATCTGATCATGGTATTTCCTCAGCATTGGCTTTCACAGATCACTTTTTAAAGAGCGAATACTCTTATTTTCCTGGCCAAACTCTTCCAGGTCTCAGTGAGTTTGTCAGAGTTGTGTTTGCTCAGTGTCCAGGTCGTGGTGGGGTAGAATAACCCAGAGCAACCCTTGGAGCATCATAAATCAGGGGAGCAATTTTCAATGGGATTTTTTTCCTAAGAACTCTCTAAGTGCTCCATTTTGCAGCTGCAAGGCTCCGTGCATAAGGACCGTTTCTTTATTTGCAATATCATTTCCAATAAAAATAAAAAAATAAATGAGTGTTTTCCACATTTCTTAAGGAAATACATTTCCTGACCCAAGAAGTTCCTGGGCTCATAGGTTTCTTCTTCACAGGTCTGCTTAGGTTCCTGTGGTTCTTATCACAGTTTCATTTTTCCACACTGATTTCATCCATAAATTTTCTTACAAAATGAAAATCCTGATCACTGAGGGCGAGGGGGAAATGTTCTTGAAACCTGCTTACTTGTAAAGCTGAGTTTTCTTTGGCTTCTTCCCTTTGGCTGGAGGCTGGGCTGCAGTTCGTCATCCATTCTCCAGTCAATCTGTCAGGCTCATTCCTGAAAAATGAGCAATCCCAAATAAAACTTCAACCCTTCACCCCCACTTAAATCTTCATTCTTATTTTTCCAGATGAGTTTTTTCCTGGTCTTCCTGAAATGGTGTAAAAATAGTGTCTTGGAGATAATTCCTTCTTTATCCTGCACTGTTCAGATGCAATAGGCAAAAAGCTGGAGATGGGAGGAAAAACCAGAGTCTCAGGAAGAGAACAGGTTGCCAGAGCATTTCTTTTTGTAGGGAAGTAAGTTTTGCATGGATTTCTGAGAGCCTGTCTGCAATCAGGAATTAGGCATCCGTGTCTTGAACACTCTGCTCTCTTGGATTGATGAAAAATTCCTTTTCCTGTAGATGTTCAGAGAAGTTCATGGATGTGGAACGGGGTGAGAGCAGACACCTGCAGGCAGCTGCCTGGCTTTCCACTTGGCATTAGGAAATTAAAATTTAGCCCTATTTTCTTCTGTGCCTGGTCCCCAGTGTGTATTTAAGGGGATTTTGTGACCAGCTGCCTTGCCCTTTCTGTGTCCACTACAGCAAGTGTCTCACCTTTGAGACTGAGGCACTAACTTGGTCTTCCTTAAATTCTGAGACTAAATACAAAGGATTTTATCAAACTTTCTTGAGCACAAGTGAGCGTTTGGTGGGAGATAATTAAAATATGTGTGTCTGCCACAGGCTGGGACTCCCTCAGTCTTCCTTCAGTCTTTGCACTTTGCAGGCCTTTTTGTTTTGTTCTTCCATACAGACAATCTCAGTCCGTGTTCTTTGGGCATCTGCTCCTCCTGCTCTCCTTCCAACTGCTGCCCAGCTGGTTTTATTCTCCTCTTGCCCTGCAGGTCCCACCCGCTAGGCTGCTAATGGACAGCTCTGGGGGATTTTTTCATCCAACCCCTCCCAGTCCAGGATGATTTTCCTCCTGGGATAAGGAGTAATGTGTGTGCAGGTACATCTGTCCGCCATTCATCCCATCCTACACACATCAGCTACTGGTAAATACATGAGAGAGTAAATCAGTGGATTTAAATCTCTAATGGGGTTGAAATAGTGGATCAGTAGAGAAAGGAGTCAAGTCCCAAAAGTGAACTTAAATCACAGAGAGATCCAGGAGCCTTGGTGTGTGTCCTGCATGGAGGAGCATTCCTGCAGCTCCCGGAAGAAGTGTTGGGAGAGCAAAGCGTGTTCATAACAGTGCTGTGCTGTCCCTTCCTTGCTGTTCTTAACAATGAGCATCCTTTTCCCCTTTTCCTGCTGCCTTTCCCTACCTTTCTTATGAACTTTTTGGATTTATCCAATTGCCCTGTGTATCTTTTGTCTTTATTTTTTCTCTTTATTCTCCCTGCCTTTGGTTTCTTCTCTCTATCCCACCCTGTCTCATCTCCCCCTTGCCTTTGCTCCCTGTTTTTATGTACCCAGGCTCACCCTGTTGTCCCTCCCCCCCAGCAGGTGCCCAGCCAGGTCCCTGAGCCCGTTCCCACAGTGTTCGGAGCCATGGAGAGCTCCCACCCCTCTGGCAGCACCCCCAGCACCGCGGCCCCCGCCTCCAAACAAGGTCGGTTCATGGAGATTTCTTCCCTCATTATTTTGAATCATTTTTCCCTTCCTTTCTTGTTTTAGTTGGAATATTTTTGGCAGGGAGACCAGCAGGCAGCAGAAATAGGAGGGGAGGAACTTCTCTTCCTCAGCGGAACATTTAAAGTGTGTTGCTAAGGGAATTAATTGGAATTTGCTAATGTGGAACTGGATAAAAATAATTGTCTTCAATCTTCTGTGTCCTAAACGTTGTTTCAGAGCACACAGAAGGATGAAACTCCTCTCACCCAAGTGCCATCCTCCAGAAACCAGCGTGTTGTCAGGGAAACGCTTTAGCCAGAGAGGCTTTGGATCATTTGGATAATTAGCCACAGCAGTGGCATGGATCCAGAGGATCATATGGCTTCCCCAGAGCTGCTTGTGTGTCCAGTCCTGTAGGAATGGGCAACATTAACTAGGAAAAAACCCATTAGTGTGCCAAGTGTCTCATAAAGTCCATAGCAGATTTTGCTGACTTTGGTAAAAATGGCACAGATGGAAAAAGTTTCTTAAAATTCCATTTCCTTGGACAGCACTCTCAGGCACAGGATGGGATCCTTGGGGTTCCTGCACAGGGTCAGGACTCAATGATCCTGATGGATCCCTGCCAGCTCAGGATATTCCACAATATACATTGGAAGGGAGATTTTTTAAACTGTACGGGGAATTGTCCCAGGAGGCTGACAGAGCAGCCCAGGCTGTTCCCACACTGGAATTTGCAGCCATTGGAAGCTGCAGTTCCTGATGTAGCAGCAGGATGGGTGCTGGGGCACAGAGCTGACACCACCATTTGCTTCCCAGTTTTACCCTGTGATGGCATCACAGCCTCCTGGGCTCTGCCTGGGGCAACGTGTGCAGGGAAATCATGGAGTGCTGAGATTTTTATTTCAGAGTATCCAGAGTCACAGAATCACCAGGGTTGGAAATGACCTCCTAGATCTTCAAGTCCAGCCCAGCGCTGCCATGTTCAGTACTAACCATGTCCCCAGGTGTCACATCCACACTTTCTTTTAACACTTTCAGGGTTAGTGACTCCACCACTGCCCAGGTCAGTGCCCAGCCACCCTTTCCATGAAGGAATTTTCCCAAAATCCAACCTGAACCACCCCTGGCACAACCTGAAGTCATTTCTTCTTGTCCTGTTGTGTATTCCCTGGGAGAATTTTGCTAGCAGAAAACCAAGCCCCGAAGGAGCACAGCTCTAGAAAAGGGGACAAAAACCAACATCTCTGGTGCTGCAGATGTCCTCGATCCTGCAGCACAATCACTGCTAGGAAGCCAAGGACGGTGTCCCTGGCATTGCTCTTACAGCCACAGCCTGGACATCAGGGTTTCCCTCTTCCAATGCTGTGCCTCTAAACTGCTGCAGTGTCTGGAAATTGGTTGTAAAAGGTTGAAAAGGACTTTTTGAGGCTGGGCTGGTCCTGTCTCCTACTTAAAGGCAGACTATGGCTCCATTAAGATGTTGGTGCAAACCTTCAATGTCCCCAATGTCACCTGGGCAAGGCATGGGTGGATCTATTGTCCTTTGGCTCTGCTGTACCTGTGCTGCCTGAGCTCCCCTGGCTGTTTGGTGATGCCCAGCTCTGGCACAGCTGCTCTTCCCTGTCTGTGTCCCCTCTGCCAACATTCCCGAGTCCCTCTTGCTGCCACGGACATCCTCTGAGCACACCACGTGGTCACCTGGTGGCACCGGTGATGGCTGAAGTGCATCTGCCCTCGGGACAGAGCTGGGGCTGAGCTGTAAAGCCATGGAACCACAGAACATCTCCAGCCAGAAGGGACCTGTAAGGATCACCAAGACCAGGACCACCACCTACATTAAACCATATGACCAAGAGCTCCTTGAACTCTGATCTCTGAAAATCCAGCACCTTCTATCACAGTATTTCATCTCTGTGTATGATTTCCAGGATAAATGGGTCATAGCCCTCTTCTCTCTCTCTTTAACTTAATCCCTTTGTAGGCAGCTGGGAGTAAACTGGAAGTAAGTGTGTATGTTTAGTGACACAGCTCTGACAGTGATAGTTTAAACATAAAGTAGGGCTTGACTGGGGTTTAACACTGATGAGCTTCCCTGTGTTTATCTCCATTCCATCCCAGAAAGAGTCAAACATTTGTTCCAGTCCAAAATTTGCTAAAGAGGACATTTATGTAAGCACTGCAGGGAAAGCCCTGGAATAACACCCGACCATGGCTGGGGGGGCAGAGAAATGTAGGGGTTGGTGTCAGTAATTAATAGACCCCGTTAATAATATTTAAACTGAACTAATGACTTTTGGGGGGCACGTCTGTTCAGAATTACATGCCAAGGTATCAAAATGATTTTTCACTTCGATGTTGGGGGTTTTTTTGCTTCCAGAATAAAAGCAGTGACAGATAGGGCTGCATGGCTGAAGTGTTCATTAAAAGCAGTGTTGTCATTTCTCCAAAGTCCCCTCTGCCATGTTCATCTTGTGGATCAGATCCTCCCTGTGGCCTTCCTCTCCTGTACCTGTTTGCAGCTGTTGAAATTTGGAATCAGGCTTTCATTGATTCTGTGACACCCTGTGCTGCTTGTGAAGCTGCTTCTGTGAGCAGCGTCCAGCTGGTCCGCCGTGTGCTCTGCCCACAGGATCTGCAGTGCCTTGGTCTGGAAGTCATTCCTGAGGCTGGATTTGGGATTGCATTATTTATATCCTGGTTTTTCTCTGAAGACAAGCCTTTGGCATTTTGTAGAATCCCAGAATGGTT
>VZTT01058131.1:0-52389 GCA_013400855.1 Buphagus erythrorhynchus | reverse complement strand
TTTTTTTTTTTAAATTAATCATGGATTTGCAGTGTCATGTAGCAAGTACAGAAGACAGGAATGTTTTCTGAGTTTATTTGCTGGTTGAAGGGGAAAAGCAGAAGGAAGGGGGCAGGAAAACACATAATGAAAAGATAACATCAGGATGATTTATCAGTGGGCAGCCACTCGGGATCTCCAAAATTCAACCCCATAAACTCCTATTTTGTTGCTTTAGCTAATAGTGGGGATCCTTCTTTTACAGAGCTTTCAATAAGCAGTGGGTTTGTATATGTCAAAGTTGATTTATTATGCAAAATCCTTCATTCATCTCGGTATTAACTCCCTTTTATACTCGTGTTAAGTGTTTGTGCTGGCCTTGTCTAAATAGGGCAGATGAGCCACTGGATATTTTCTATCCACACAGCTCTACAACCTGTCTCTGATCTGTAGTTTGTATATATTATGTGCACTCACACATGCTCAATTTTGTTTTAATATGACATTAAGGGTAATTCATGTATATGTATGTGTATATATATACGTATGTATATATAGATAGATATAAAATCACATTCTTGTTCCTTGATGATTAAAAGCCATAGTGGAACACAGAATGTAGATTTTTTTTTTATTTCTGAATTGTCTATAGATACACAAAATTTTCCACTTAATCTGGCAAGAGGGTGTGGCATGCTGGTTTTAGCTGCAGTTTTTATATGTAATATTCCAAGTGCTGTAGCCAAAACCCAAGCAAGCCATGGATGCTGTTGAGCTGTGCACTGACCTGAGTTCTTTGGCCCAGATCATTGAGACGGAGAACATGATGGACCGTATCGTTAACGGCCTGTCCGAGTCCAGCATCAAGGTGCGCTTGGCTGCAGTCAGGTGAGCCTGTCCCCATCCATGCACAACCTCTGTCAGTCTGTGCTGCACCTGGGAGAACTCCTGCTCACTGTCTGAGAGCTACTCTGATCTCAGTTCTGCTCTTGGGAGCCCTCCTGGGGGAGAGGGGCACTTACCCTGGGCTGGTGCTGGGTTTTCTCTCGGCTGTTCCCAGGCTTCTCCTGGCCTGGCTCCCAGCTCAGTAATCCTTGTGGAGCAGCAGGGTGTGTACAGCTGTGTGCATGTCTCACAGGGAAGATTTCTCTTCCATTCCAGATGTTTGCACAGTTTGTCCCGTTCTGTCCAGCAGCTCAGGACAAGTTTTCAGGATCATGCTGTATGGAAGCCTTTAATGAAGGTAAGTGAGGAAGAGTCAGATCTCAGTGCCTGGAGTGTTCCGGTCCATTCAAGGAGCACAAGGTGTCTGTTCAGTTGGCATGCCTTGCTGTAGAATCATGATAAAATTTACCTAGAAATCAAAATCCCATGGCCTTCTCTTAAGAGAGTCATAACTCAGCAAAAGCCAACAGCAACAAGCGTGTGATTCTTGCTTGGTCTTTGGTTTGCCTCTTGTTTCCTTTTTTCATTATTGTTTGGTGGGGGGGGGTTTGTTATGAGTGTGTGAAGCTAAATTATTTTCGATGTTCACACAGGACACTACAGCACTACATGTCCCTGAATCTCAGACTCAGAGTAGATGGCACAGTTCAGACTTGGTCTGTGAGCCCTGCAAGAGAATTTAGATTTGTTTTTTTTTTCCTGTAATTCTGTACCTCTTACATTCCATTGCAGATTCTGTAGCTGAAACCAAAGAGCTCAGAAAGACCTTTAAAAGGACACGTTATCATATAGTGCAATTTTCCACAAGATTAAGCGAGATTCAAGTGTGTAAGATATGTCATCTCTCATCCTTTAATGCCACTGTCATAAATGCAGATAAATAAACCAGTTTCTCAGTTTCAACATCTTTTAGACCTTGAAATGCAGAGCAGACAAAGTCTGCTAGCACACCTGAAGGCTTGGGCAGTATTGACACCCATAGGAATCTCCTGAAGTGAGCTTGACTGGACTGTTCAGAAGTGAAGTGGCCAGAGCACAGAAGGTGGTGTTGGCAGTAGGGAACAAGGGAGGAACACGTTTGGTTTAGGAATTGGTGTTTTGGTGCTGCTGGAGATCCAGGCAGAGATAAGGGACTATAACTTGTCTCAGGCTGTGCTCCTCTGAGAGGGTGCTCCTTAGGAAATTTGCTGTGTTATGCTCAGCATGAGGTACAGAGAGATTGAAGAGGCTCCTCCTGGAGCTTCCTCTGTATCTGTCCTTGGCACAGCAGGGCTCGTCCCCACTGATTTCTTCTAAATGGGACTGAAAGCTCTCACATCTGACTTCTGTGAAATAATGAGTTGCTCCAGCTTGTCCTGTGATGTGTATCATTGTCTGGGTGTGCACTGCTAGCATCAAAGCACCTCCTGAAGTCTGGAATATCCAGCTACAGCATAGTTCCAGGTATTCCATTTTAGTGATTTCTTCATTGTCCTACCAACAGAATTCCTCTCTTTCTCCTCTGTGACTGCAGGTTTTACAGAATGCTCCAAATGAAATTCTTGTAGTAGCATCTTCCACGCTATGCAATCTTCTTCTGGAATTCTCTCCAAGCAAGGAGGTGAGTACTTAGCCAGCAGCAGGGAGAGGGGATGGACTAAAGTGAGATTACACAATGGTTCAATTAGCATAAAGGTGTGTTAATTGGCAGCCAACGCCTGTGACATGTTAAGGATGTTACAGAGCCTGTGCCACTGATAGCTTGGGAACAAAATAAATCATCTGCTTACAGTGCTGTGACAGTTAGTTTGGTCTCTAAAGAAAGGAAGTAGACATGAAGTTTTGTAATTTTCTTTTTACTTGTACAACACTGTCATCTAAATAGATCATAAACAAGAAGAAACCACACTGATAATTTGCAATGTGATCTATTGTCTTAGAGAATTACTGCTACTGTAACACTGAAAATGCTGGCATAGCTGAGTCTTGTGTTTTTATTGTTCTCAGATGAACAGTACAGGATATCTGGTTCTGCAGAGTCTGTATTTCATACAGATAATACACACAGATCAACACAGTGCAACAATTCCCCAAGTCTAAAATACTTTTTAATTACAGAAAATATTTGCAAGATTGTTCTGTATGTGGGATCCTGCAGGGAGGGCACTTCGGATTTCCAAATTATCAGTTGGTTTTGGTGGTTTCAATCATATCTGTGAGACAGAAAATTAACTGAAATAATGCCAAGCACAGTTCAGTGGCCATGGGGCCAGCCATGGGGCTTTTTTAGCAGACTGTGGGTCAAGTGTTTATGGCTTTTTTGTGCCTTGTTTTCTGTTTGTTTTGGTTTTTTTGTTTGTTTTGGTTTGGATTTTTTGTTGTTTGGTGTTTTTGTGGGTTTTTTGTTTGTTGTATATATTTATTTTTTTTACTATGGGGTTTATTGGGGGGGTTGTTTTTGTTTTTGGTTTTTTCTTTATTTCTACTTCAAATTGGAGTGAAATACTGGATTTTCTGTCAGGATACGTGGTTCATGTCAACAACATCATTGCCAAAAGAAAATACTGATTTTGTAAGGGGAAGGAATATTTAGAAGTACTAGATTTGAAAGCCTCTATAAGGCATCTGGTCTTTTTTACATATCACCCTTTTCTTCTACATAATATTTTGAAAATCCAGCAGTCACTTCAGTAAATGAGCAAAGCTGAAGTGGCTGTGTTGTACTCTGTGAAGAGCTGAGTCATTCCAGTTTGGGAATGTCTCCCAATGCTGTGGCTGTAGAACAGCCCCTGGGACTGTGGTGAAATCCCTGGCAGGTTTTTGCAGTGCAGAGCACCTGGGACCAGGAGAGCTGGGCACAAACTGCTCCTGCTGCTGCTCAGACAGGAGCCTGCTCCTGCAGCATCCAGCCTCTTCCTCACGTTCTTGTTTTCATTGCATGAACCACTGAATTCAGTTCAGGAGGAAAGCAGTTGTTCTAAGCTTTGCTTCCATTAATCAGTTTGAAAGAAAAATGCATGTATTGGTATTTTTCCTGTCATTTAAAGATGATATTACAAGGTTTTGTAGTTCAATCAAGAAGTCTACAGTTTTATTTATTATGCTGAAGGTTCCATTACCGGACACAAAGTGGTGATTACTGGGCACAAAGATTAATGTCATGCAAGGTGTCAGGTAGCTGTCATTGTCCTTAACCTTTTTTAAACTGTGACATGTATCCCTCTAATTACCCAAAATGATGTGATTGCTCAAGGAAGATTGTTTTTGGAGAGCAGTCCCAAGATGAAAGTTGCTAGGAAAACCCATTTGCTTGTGGGGTGTGGCAGATGTGTATGTAATGTCACAGCAGTGTGTGATGATATATATACACATATAAATGTGTGTGCATCCATGTCTCCACAAACACAGACACAGGAGACAAGGCAGCTGCCTTGATATGACTTTCTTCATAAAACCTACTTTTAAATGGTCAAGGATATTGGGTTATGGCATGGCCAGTTCATGTGAGAGCACTGGACATGTTGTAAGCTCAAGAAGAAGATATAAGAAGTATATTTTTAGTATTTTCATATATGCAGTTAGTCTAAGTAGTGTTGTAAAGATCTGTTTTTCCCTCCTTCTTTCAGCCTATTTTAGAATCAGGAGCCATAGAACTTCTTTGTAGTTTAACCCAGAGTGAAAATCTTGCCTTGCGAGTGAACGGCATTTGGGCTTTAATGGTGAGTATGAATAATGAAATTGAAGGAAATACCACTTGTGACTGTGCTCCTTAAAAAGTTTGTGAACATATCTTGTGGAACTTGTCAGTTGTTATTAAAAATGACATAACTGAAATCTGGTTTGTCGTTCCACCAAACTGCAGAAGAAAAACATCAGCCTGGAACACTTCATCCATTAGTCCATAAAGTGAAATAAATTCTTCAGTTCTGGTATTAATTTTGTTGCCAAGATCATTCAGGGAAGCAGTTAAATAGTGTCAGTAGCATGGCAGGGGGCAAATAAAAGCAGGTAATAACCAGGTCAGCTGTAAGACAATGTGGAAATTGAATTCACTGTGTTGCTTACAGCCTTTTTGCAAGATTGATTTAGGAAGGATATATTATTGTAGGGAATAATCTACTAAGAGAGGGAAAGCCCTGGTTTTCAGGTAAAAAAAAATCAATTAAAAAGTGTGTCTGTTTCAGAATATGGCATTTCAAGCGGAACAGAAGATCAAGTCAGACATCCTGCGAGGTCTGAGCACAGAGCAGTTGTTTCAGTTGCTTTCTGATTCCGATGTAAATGTTCTGATGAAAACTTTGGGACTGCTCAGGAATCTTCTCTCTACTCGCCCAGTAAGTAGAGCTGCAAACAGACCTGCTGAAAGCTGATCAAACAAGCAGCCAATCCAATGCTTTTGTGCAAGAGACATTTTCCTGTTTTAACACCACTTGGATTTATTCAAATATCTGTAAGCAAATGTGCAAATCAGCATGAGAAAGTATTTGAAAGTATCCTTTGCATCCATGGAAACATTGTAATTATTATCAGAGCTAGACATTTTCATTTAATGTTCAATTCCGTTGCATTTAACTTTCAGCAACATTATTTTCATAGCAGTTTCTCTGTGAAACTTGTCCAGAGCAACACTGAGGGTTGCACCATAGAGTCAGTGTATGGGAAGGTCCAGATCTTAAAGCTACCTGTCTTTCTTCTTCCTTGGCACTTGAAATACTTCTGTTCTTATCCATCTACATAGATAACACTGGCTTTGTGAATTTGGTGTGGGACTGTGCACTTACAAAATGCAGACATTCATTTTACACCCTGAAATAAAATGGTTGGAAGATGTAAGCCTGGGAGTTGTTTTTGACAGGGAGAAAGAGATATTCTTTATCTTTATTTACAGTGGAGGAAAAGAAAGGGGTAATCCCCTGTGAAGAACAGAGGGAAAACATGCAGCAAACATTTGGCAAGCCAACGTTTTTGAGGGGAAAAAACCCATGAAGCATGTCCTGTGCATTTATCACATATTGTGTTTCTACCAGAAAAAGGTCACTGTAAAAAATCTTCTGATATTTTTACTCATTGAGTAAACCTTCATAGAAAATTAACTCTGTCTTAATGTGAAAAGATACTTAATAGCCTGTCATTCATTGAATTCCCCCTGATAGTTCTCACTGTCACTTAAGGTGTTCTCTGTCTGGGACTATGTGCCAGCTTCACTGCTTCCTGTGGTAGCTTTTAGAGCCTGAACCAGCCATTTTCAACCTCTACCCAAAACTCACTCCAGAATAATTCATCCAGCAGCTTTCCAATGAAATCCCATTATTAGCAATTTTAAGAAGTCCTGCAAGAATCCCTGAGATTTTAAAGAATTGTCATGTGCTGTGTGCTGGTCATCTCTGGTGCCTGTTTGCTGCCAGTCCTGAGGTTTGATATCAATTAATCCAGTAGATCTTCTTTAATCTTTTCTCTTTTATTCTAGTGTAGGTGTTCATAGTCTGTCATCAAGTGACCTTTGAGCTGTGACCCTGTGAATGTAGGGCAGTTTTCCCAGACAATAACCAATGCATCTGGCTTATTTCTCTGCCCCCTCTAGGGCTTTGGAAATGTGGCTATTGGACCTGGGCACAGTGTACCTGCAAGAGTAGCAAACACCAGAGAAGAAACATCAGTTTTCTCACCCCTCTCTGATATTACCCCCTGGTTATCAGAAGAGAAGTAGTTGTTTCCAACTGCAGCCTCACACATTCAGAGCCTGGGTCAGCAGGGTTCATTCCTCAGCCTGGCAACTGGCACAGCAGTGTCTCCTCTCCAGGTGACAGGGAAAGCACCACCAAGGCCCATATGATGCTCTCTCAGACAAAAGCAGGCTCCACATGAAGAATAATGTTCTGAAGTGTTTCTGCTGTCATAAATTCTTGGTTTGGGAGAGATAACTGGGAGCAGTGCTCTGTGTGCAGTGTTGCTACTCCTCACTTGCAGTGATTCAAGCAGGAATGCCCCTTCCTTTTCTGGGGAGTTACACTAAATGTATTTCATCCTTGCTTTGGCAGCACATAGACCACATAATGAGCACTCATGGGAAGCAAATCATGCAAGCAGTGACCCTCATTCTGGAAGGGGAGCACAATATAGAAGTCAAAGAGCAGGTACCTTTTCTGTTTTGTGTTGTCTTGGCAGAATAAAATGTAAGAGAGCAAAGAATGCTTACTGTTCACAACATGTCATTTTTGTTTGGGATTATGATGTGCTGTGAATATTTTACTGAGATCTGTCAGATGAATAACTTGAGTACCTACAATAATGCTTTTCTTTCTAATGGATTGTTACAAAATTGTTTGAACTGAATTCAGATTGGTTTTGCAAATGTAGGTTTGGCAAAGAGGAGGGATGTGAGAGCAGAAGAATTAAACTGGGGCCGTTGCATGGCAAGAGGGGATCAGTAGGAATAGAAGAGAAAGGGAAAGAGCATCCTGGTGGAGCCCAGGAAAAAGTAGGGAGGGACCTGGCCTGACAAATTAAAACTTAAGAAAAGCAATCTGCAAGAGGAAAGGCAAAGGGAAAGAGAAGATGGCCTGCAAGGAATGGCATCCTGGAACCAATGTACAGGGACAGCTGCTGTGGGGGGTGCTAAAGCAGCAATTAGAGGATAGGTGGGCAGGATTTGGCTGGATAACTCTTGTGCCAGACAAGACAGGTAGTGGGAGAACTGTGTTCCTTCCTCATATGGGGTGTGTGGTGGGGAAGGATGGGGGCAGTAAGGAGCTGTGGGAGATGCCAGAGGATTGCTTTGGCTTAGGTTGGATGTGGGTAGCAAACAGCATAGGAAATGAGTGTAGGAGTAGAGCTCGTCTAAATCCCTGCTCAGGGAGGAGCGGGCTGAAGTCCTACAGGCTGCCTTTGACGATTTAAGTGCAAAATCAGCAAAAAAAATCCCCAAAGACTCGCTAGCAAGTTTGGTGACACCATGGCTCTGAAGCAGCTGAGAACTAACCACATGTGTCTAAATAGGTCTTCCTGATAAAGCTGTGGTGACAGGAATGGCCTTTACTGCCATAGGTTATTTATCTTGCCACACCTGTCCGAATTACTTTGCAGGAGAACCAGCATACCTGGGAAATACTCTGAGAAAGGGCTGGGGCTGAATATGGGCTTTGGAGTTTGGGGCCTGTATCCACTGAGCATTTTCTTGGACCCTGTGGTGCAGATGGCTCTTATTTCAAGATCCAGTAGTACTACCTGTCTGCACACCAAAACCCCTGCTTGGAGCAGGACAGTGCTTGTCTCTCTCACTGCTGGCCTCATCAGGATGTAATTAGCAGCTTTGAAGTAATTAGTCTCTGCAGCTGCTGACACAGTGCAGTGCAGCTTAGACACAAGCACTATACAAGTGCTGATCATCCTCCAGTGTCCTCCCAGCATGTCCAGAAAAGATGGTCAAGTTCTTCCAGAGTTCTTGGGAAAGAGCTTGTGGAGCACCTGCTGGTGCCCCTGAGAGCCAGGGAAGGGGCTGTGTCAGTCAAAGCTCTGTGCAGGTAGTGCCAATGTGGCTCAGGGTGCTTCAAGGGCATCCTGTGGGATGGCTTCTCTAATTTGCAAGAAATAACCAGCTGCAGAAGTAGGTGGAATTACCTCTGCAGGTGACAACTGTGATTAGACTTGTTGAAAACAAATTACTCCTCTGCCAGATCAGTAGAAGGGTGAAAGGCCTCTGTCTCTCCTTTTCCTGGCCTTAAGAAGGAGGTGGAAATGGTTGGGGTTTGTTGTTTTTCCTTTCCCCCCAGCCACTGTTACAGAACAGACATAGCTCCTGTGTGTTGCAGATTTCCATAAGAGACTTAAAATGTTCTTCCTTGCAATGAATTAATGAGTGCTGCTCTTCATTTTAACGTGGTGATGAATGTTTTTGGCCAGGGCTGCTCTCCACAGCTGGTAACTCCTTGGCATTGGCCCTAGATGTGAGCAAGCTGGAAACTCCAGATTAAAGATACTAAAACTAATTAAAGGAATTGTTTGTCCCAAGTTCAGAGCTGTCAGGGAAGCTGTCATGGGATGGGATCTGGGGCCAAATAACTTCCCAGTTTTTCTCTCTTTCAGACATTGTGTATCCTTGCCAATATAGCAGATGGCACAACAGCAAAAGAACTGATTATGACCAATGATGACATCCTGCAGAAAATCAAATATTACATGGTAGGGGGAATTTCTCTTAAAGGATTTGTGTTGGTCTTTTGCAGGAATGAAAAGAGGAAAGTGCTTTAGGATTTTGTTTTGTGAATTATTTACTATAATGCATTTAATTTCCATATAACCAGTGGGATGTAAGTGCAGTTCTGTATGGCAGAGGTGTACAGAGGAACTGACTAAAAGGAAAATCCAGGGGTTATTTCCCATAAAAACATCACATTGACATCATCCACATAGAAAACATTTCATGAACTTGAAAAAGGCATATCTTGGAGATGTCAGTAAACATTTGGAAGGAAGTGACTGACCACTACTCAAGTGCCTTATATTATGGCCCTATCTTTCAGAGTAGTTGTAGATAACAATTAGTCCCAGCTTTGCTATCGTATTTATTACATGATGAATGCCAAAATACAAGTCTTGTGAATTTCTGAATTTCTTCTTCTAAACTTGAGTTCTATTTTTCTTTTAGAGTCATTCAAATGCTAAACTACAGCTTGCTGCCATGTTCTGTATATCTAATCTCATATGGAATGAAGAGGAAGGTAAGAAACCCTCCTTATTAATGCACAGACAAGTTACTGTCCTGATCAAAAAGCTTTTGTTGCATAGTAATGAATATTTGCAGTGCACAGTGCAGTGAGATCCAAATAATAATGGAAAACATCATTATAGGTGTAGTATGGAATATGTGGGAGTGGTCAGGAGACACTGGGGAGGATGCAGAGAGCTTTCTGGGGGAGACACAAAGACACAATGACAATAAACAGGAGCTAGAAAGACACAGTAGGAGGTTTTCACCTGTAGCATTTCTGTCAAGTCTCAAAACAATTGGAGTGAAAGAATTCTTGTAAGAGCTTCCAGATCTTGAAGGGGCTGTGGAAACTCATTTAAGAAGGAACAGGTTCACTGGAGAGAATAAATGGATTAGAAGGGGATTTCTGGCAAAGAAATTTTCCACAGTATGGATGGCTTGAGTGACTTGGGCTGAAACCAGCTAAAGGACTTGTGGGTGGAGCTGGGAGCAATGGATAAGGCATTTGGTGAGAAGTCACTGCCTGGGAGAGTGGGAGGTTACCAGGAGGGGGCTGAAGGATGTTGCTGCTCAGGGGAATATGGTGAGAGGAGGAGAGGGCAGAAGTCAGGCTCAGAAACACCTCCAGGGGAATACTCTCTGCATCCAAATCCTGTGAAATCACAGAGATGAGAATAAAACAACTGAAGTCAGGATACCTTAGGATAAAGATTTTTGCCTTCAAGATGTTCGTGGCTCCAAACATGTGCAAACAGAGCACAGCTCCCTGGGGAAGCAGGCAGAGCTGAGGGAGTGTTTCCATGGCTGTGCTCTAGCTGGACATTGCTCCTGACCCCTCCTTTAGCTGGTTTCTGCTCCCACCCCTCTCTGCTGTCCTGCAGACACTTGGGCTGGTGCCACTCCCAACAATGGGATTTGTTGTTGTTGCAGGTTCACAGGAGCGCCAAGACAAACTCCGAGACATGGGAATCGTAGATATTCTACATAAACTGAGTCAGTCCTCAGATCCAAATCTGTGTGACAAGTGAGTATGAAGATAATGCAGATTACCGTGATTGTTAATCTCAATTAAATTATTTTAAACTAATTAAGCCCAACAATAACTTTGCACGCATCTGTGCCGTTACCTGTGTTAGTATCCACATAGATCATCTGGCTGCTTCCCAAACACCTGTAAAACCAAAACAGTTACTGACAATTTCTGGGGTTTTATGTTAACCTTTTGCAATTATCCCACCTACAGTTGGCAACAGCCCAATTTCTTCCACAAAGTAAAGGAGAAAATCAGATTTTCGGAAGATGTCACACAGAGACAACACAACTCAAAACTGTGTAGTTGTTTTTAAAATGCATTAAATTCGGTATTCTTGGTTTTATGAAAGATGTTCTAGTGTTCTTAGACATCTTTGTAGTAAAGTTAGGGCTTCTCATCTTAAAATCTATGCCAGAGTGTTAGCACTGAAAATGATCATCAGGAACATTTTGATATCCCACTGCTGCCACACCAGCCCCCTCCATGGGCTATTATTATGGCTTGTGATCACAGCCGGAAGCTGGTAAAAAACAAATAAATAATCTTCTTCCCTGTTGTTGAGTTGTATCAGGTCCTGGAAAAGTCTGTTAAGGTCATGATAGCAGGTTGGGAGGTGTGGGGGACAAAGGAAGAGCAAAGTATCTCACTTCAGGTGGGAGGAAACTCAGAATTAGCCCGTGTGATGATGGAACTGTAACCCCAAAAGAGTTTTAGGAGGTGTTTTTGTTTTAACAAAAACATTACGCAATATTAGATTACATAAATTACATTATTAGACTGGCTCCTTTCTCCCTCTCACCTCACTGTATGTTTTTGATGGGGCCAGTATTCCTACAGGATTCCTTCCAGACCTAATGTGTCTTTAGTATATTCTGAGTTGACACTCCTTGATTTCTCAGCTCAAAGACCTGCTTTTCATGGTACACCTGTATTACAGAAAGCAATTGCTCTTCAGTGACTGCTCTTGAGGGATTTTGGAAGATGTGTATAACACACATCCCAAGCCATACCATGCTGGGAGTGCCTCAGTTTGTGCTGGGATCCAGTGTCATTGGCTAGCTCAGGTTATCCTTGAATGCCAGGTGGATTCTTTAACAGTTACAACCCACCCAGAGCATTTCTGCACCATGGGCCAGATCCTTCCAAAGCGAGGGAGCATTTTCCTCAGCCATCCTCCCTCCCTCTCTGCTGGCACACTCTGAGCCTGCTCATGAAGCTGCTGCTGCTGAAGCCAGACTCCTGTAATTAATGGGTTGTTCTTTCTTGCAGGGCGAAGACAGCACTCCAGCAGTACCTTGCATGATCAAAGACTAATTGAATCTATGGACACCCCTCATGTCTACTTAAGGAATAGCAGGAGATACTCCTGACTCCTTATATTTGCACAAGTCACCTTGGGCTGCATTTTTCTCAGGTGCAGGGAGCTGCTTTGCAGAAACAGTTCGAATGATCAGGTCTCCAGTGCACTTGAGAATTTTCTTGAGGTAGTTTCTTCTATTTTTCTACTCGGGGGGGGTTGTTTTGGTTTTTTGGTTTTTTTTTTTTTTTTCCTGAGCTACCTGGACTCTCAGAACAATCAGTCATTGTTTTCCTTTTGGGCCTCCAATTCTCTGCTTTTGCTGCAGCCTTGTGTGGGTGTGTGGGTGCTCGAGTGCGTGCGTGTGCCGGGCTGAGTGTGTGGGTGTGAGACCTCACTTTTGGTTTTCCTTTTTTTTGTGTGAGAATCTTTTTCTACAGGTTTTCGAGGGTTAACCATTGTTTGCTGTACGAATACTTCAATGAATTATATACCGTTTGAATGAAATGTTATTTAAAAAAAAAAACCAAACTGTTGTATCCCATAAAGTTTATTTTGAATTTTGAACAGATGAATGTTTTTAAGTAAAATATATGCATTTCTGAACTTCAGCTTAACTTACATTATACTTCATTTTAAAGAGAAAAATAGAGGGAGACAATAGACTTCAAAATTCAAGCAGCACATTCTGTACTGACAAGGTCCAAGAGTTCTTTGCCACAGTACAAGGTCACCTGGTATCAATGACATGCTCAAATCCATGGAATGGCCCAACTGGATTGGGTTTGGGTTTCTTTACATTTTTGGGAAACAAGCTCATACTTCAGGGTTAGCATGACTGATGCTTTTCAGAAAGGAGCAGGTGGCTGCAAGATCAGCAAGAAAAAGCTCTTGTTTTGCCAGCCAGGAACTTGCTCAGCTAATTGCTGAAGGGTTGGCTTATTCATGGTCAGAAGGATTTGCTGATCACTGATATCAGCGGAGCAAACTGTGCATTGCAGAAGTTACACCTTCCAGAGACTAGAAGGAGCTGGCAAGCAGGATTAAGGGATTGCTTTTGTTTTGCATCCTTTATCTCCACTAACAGCTAAGTGACTTACAAATTATTTCCGCAAATGATCAACTGGGTGCATTAAGTTGAAAAAGGGATGGAAAACCTGGGGGTTCCATCTTGTTTTATAGCTCAGTAATGTTGCTACATATTTTCTGTATATATGCAGCTATACACACATGCATGGATTTAGATTGCTGGATAATTGGTGGGGTGTGACTGCATCCAGAAGCTCTGAGTGTCTGTATGTTCCTGAAATGGTGCCTGCAAGTGTGCAGGGGGAAACATGAGTGCAAGTGAAGGGGACTGTGTGAGCTCAGGCTGGAATGGCAGAGCCCAGTGGCTTCCCAGTCTCCTCAAACAGTTCAGGGTTCTGACTCTGCTCAGGTCTTCTTTCTGGTTTCAGTTTAGGCCATAGTTCATAGTCAGACTCCCCAGACATTGTATTTACATAGCACTAACAGGCACTAGAATTTGCAGCCAATGTCTTAAACCAAATCCTCATACTGAGCTTCAGGAAGGCTGCAGCAAGAAGAGAAATCTGTAACTTTGCTAACCAATTTTGATAATTATCTAAATCTTTTATTTCTAATCAGAAGGTCAAATTGTGATGACAGCCTTACTTTTTTTCCAAGGTAACTCTTTGTGTCAGAAAATGTGACCACAGTTTGGCCTGGAATTTGAATGTGCTGTATATCAGATAACTGTTATCATTTGGTTGCAAAGAAGAATATCTGCATTTCATGTAATTTCTTCCACTCTCAAAGACAAATAAAAGTGAGCACCTGACACTTTTTCCCCAGGCATTGCAGTAAGTGACTGGCAGTTTTTTAACGTCCTTCTGCAAATGTATCATGATGGACTTTGGGGGTTGAACAAAAGGGAAAGTAAAAATATGTGAGAACTTGTTAAATCTAAGTACCTCAGAAGCAAAGTCTTGTTTATAAAATTCAAATATATTTTTGCTTGAACTGAGATAAAAGTTCTGAGGCAGGGATTGTAAATGCAAAACTGTCCAGTGGGCATCTCCCTGCCCCATTTGCACTCCTGTCTGTGTTTAGGAGCTCGAGTTCTCATGTATCTCTTCTCATCATTCCCTAACTCACATTTCTTAAAGCAAATCTGAGTTTGATTCTATAGAACTTTGGTGCCTACAGGTGTTCAGAAAAAAGGTGAGTAAAAGTATCTCTGTACAAGTTTTGAGGTGGTTTGCTAAAATTCTGCCAGAAAAACTAAAAACCCATGCTCAGACAATCTTGTTGCTGCATGAGAACAGTTGACATTTTCCATAGGTATAGAGAGGACAAACTGTTGGGTGAGAGCATTTTTACATTCAGTTAAACTTTGTGAATAATTTTTGATGTTGCTATAGGTATGTACAAAAAGAAGAATACTGTAAATAAAAAGAACTTTACCAGAACATCTAGATTTTTCTCAGCTTCCTGAAGAAATATGAGCTCTCTGTGCCAGCTTCTCTACAGCCTGAGATTCACAGTGGGACAGACTTTCCTGGTCACCCAGAGCTTTCCCAACTTAATGAGGTAGCAGCAGCTTGTGAATTCCAGGGTTTCTTACAGAACCAAAGCAAAGTTTGTCTGGACATCATATGAATCACCAGGATTTCTGCTGTTCTTGGGCCATTTCTCTGCTGAAAAGCCATCCTGATGGATGTTGATAAGTATGTCTTTTTAATATATGGGTCTAGTGATGGGAGTCCTTCTTTCAGAGGTTACACGTGCTACAAAGTGAATAGTTGGGCAGGGGATTTGGGACACCAGCTGTCAGACAGTGGTACCCTTGGCTCTCCCCACCACCTTCATTCCACATTTAGACTCTTTCCCATGCAGAAAATCAAATAAAACATATGAGGAACAATAGTTCCAGTCACAGATTTGCATTGTGGTAGTGAAAGAAGTTTGTAACCTGTGTAAAGCAGCTTGTGCCAGGATATTCTAAAGGCAAACATCTTATACTTTTTAAAATTTATTTTTACAGACTTTACCTATTGCCATGGATGCTGTACCTCAGCAAAACTGCTGAAGCAGTGACACAGCAGGCAGAGGAATAATTGAGGTGCCTGAGATTAGGTTCTTTAAGAGTAGAAAATGGCTTTAAAAGGGCTTTGGTAATCCTGAAATGTGAGCACAAGAGCTGTCAGTTTGCAAACCATCAGTGTTGGTCAAAATCATCAGGGCTTTTCTGCAGAGAGACAGTGTGGGGGCATTGATGTACCAAAACCTGAATCCTCAGCCAGGAGGACAGTGAGCAGTTGGAGGACAAGGCCAGCAGGCGTTGTGTGCTGTGTGACAAGAAGCAGCTCCAAGCTGTGCCTCTGCAGGCCAGTGTGCCCAGGTGTGGGAGGGGATGGGGTAAGAGCAGCAGCCCTGCCTAAACTGCATCGCCAGGGGTGCTGGGCACTGGCACTGCTCTCACTGCAGAGAGGAAAAGAAAACCACAAACCTCCCCAAACTGAGCTTGTTTGGAGGGGGACACCCTTGCTCAGTGCTGCGAGGTCATGCCTGGATCCCGTGCCTTGCTTTGATCCCCCAGTTTAGGAGAGAGGTGGGAACAGTGGAGTGGAGGGTGGGTGTTGAGCTGGGGGGTGCCAGGCAGGGGAGGCAGGGACAGGAGGGAGAAAGGCTCCACCTGCAGCTGCTGCTCCAGGAGTCCCAGGGGCGATGGAGCTGAACTTGCAGGCTGCAGCTGGCACCGGACACGGGGGAGGGAGCAGGGCAGGCTGGGCTGGGCTGGGCTGACGCTGCCCTGGCGATGCCAGCGCTGCCATGGCAGCCTTGGAGTCCTGCCAGCTGCTGCACAAGGCCCTGGAAGGGAGCGGCCATTAAGGCCCCGCAGGAGCACCTCGGCTCTCAGAGGAGATGTGAGCAAAGGTGTGGCCAGGTTTGGGCACTGCAGCAGGGCCGGGGCGATGCTGTGAGTGCTGTGTGCGGGCTGGAGCAGCAGAGACAGGTAAAAAGCTCTCTCTGTGGTGCAGGTTGGCCAGTTCTTGGATCCAGGTGATTGGAAGCCATCTGTAGTGCTTTGTGCTTGGGACAGCTGCTCAAAGGACCCTGTTCCTGCAGAAGGATGGCCGCAAAGAAAAAGGAGGTAGTGCTGCAGGTCAGTAGTAGCCAGGCCTTTAGCAGACTTTGTAAACTCTCAGTAAGTGCAAAGGATGGAGTTCAGTCTTGGGGTATCTCAGATCCTGTCGGCAAAGCCTCACTGCGAGGTCCTTGTTGGGAAGAGGCATTCCTGGAGGCAGGTGGGAAGCGTGGGAGGACCTGGCAGGTCACACGTGTCCCCAGTCAGGGCTGTGGGGTGCACAGGGAGCTGCTGCAGGTTCTGTTTGGGGCTCTTGGGGCCTAGCACAGGTTTGGCTGCTGTCAGAGACCAAAATGCCTGTTCTGTGAGATATTAGCTCAGAGGACATTTAGGAGTAGAGAACTGGGGTTGGCACATCTGGATAGCAAGTTACTGGACATTTCTGACCAGGTCATGTATTCAGAAAGATTGCTGTAAAGGTAGAAAAATTAGGAGGTACAAGAAAGACTCAAAGGCTGAAAAATCTATTACACAGTGATGTGTAGAGGAATTTTTCCTGCATAGGTGACCTAGTGATGCTTTTTATAACTACTGCATGGGGAGAAGGGGATTCTAAGAGCAGTTCATAAAGCAAAACATTAAAAACTGAAAATGGGTTCTGCAGGTCTGCTTCAAATTTTGAGAGCAGTTCAGTCTTCTCAAGAGGGAAATAATGAAAGAGATTATGGGCTCTATGGCCTTGTTTATTCACTGTTTGAACTGGAAATGTGAACAATGTAACAAGGAAAGAGGGGCATTTTATGCAGGTTGGAATAGTTTCTGTTGCTGCTTGTCCCACTATGTTCCTGTGGGATGGGGAACATGACATGAATAAGACTGTGCTCCTTTGGCAGTGAAGGGAAATCCAGGTCTACATCTGCAAAACTGGGATTTTTTACATCTGCAAATGAAAGCTGAGCCTGCGTAGGACATGAGGGGATGTCCTAGAAGGGGTCTGGTTTTGTTAGAGAAAAGTCAAGTCCAAGCAGCCTCAGGACATCCAAATCAGCAGTACTTGAGTCCAGCAGTTGAACTCATGGCCAAATTAATTATCACAAAATCATGTTGTAAATCATTTAAACATTAGCATTCTGTGAAACACTCCGAGGGTGGTCCCAGCACTAGGAATAATTAAATTTTGTAGTTCTGCAGGTGTTCTCTGAGAAAACTAAGCTTGGGGTCATGTGCTGAACAAGCAAATAAATGGAGATGTCTGAACAGCTCCCTGTTCCCTGAATGAGACAAGGCCCTGGAGAAACTGCCCTGTGTGACCACCAGTGACACAGCTCTGAACGCCTGTGAGAGGGAGTTTCCACTCTTGGAATTCTTGGCTGTGAGATTTTAGCAGCCCTTTAATGTCCATTGGTGTAAATTATTGTGAAATAGCTGGCCTTGATGCAACCTACTGTCTTCCACTGCAGTCTAAATGTAGTTGGGGTTGATGATACCCACTGAGGAAGGAATTAGAAATCTTCATTGTTCAGGATGAACAAAACCAGATCTTGCGTTTCCCAAGAAGCTTTTTTTATTTTAACTCTGTCTTTTTCTAAGTACATACTGAAGGCAAGCTCTAAAAGATGGGGAAGATGCTAAGGATTATATCCTTTCTAAGAACAGTATTGGGAGTGTGGGATAATAGAGTGGGTGGTGCTGTGTATGGAATGGTCTAGGGCATGCTTGACAGAGTAAATCTCTGAGCAAGCTGGTCTAACACTGAATTTTGTGCAGGAGATTAGATAAAGGACTCCACAGGTCTCTCCCAGCCTAGAACTTTGTGTTCTCTGGTCACTGTGCTTTGGAAGTCTTTAGGTAACAGCTGGGAAGTCAGATAAGGACATGCTGGGTTCAGACTACCCTCTAGTGCCCACACATCATCGAAACTGTGTATTTACTAGTTTAGTTAGTCTATCAAGGCTGAAACATCTCAAATAGTAGAGTTTGTGTGCAGGCAAGGTGAGAACTGCTGCTGGAGAATGGGGTGGTTCATAAACCCTGTAAGGCCTGGGCCTGAACGAGGTGTGGTTCAGGAACCCTGGGCAGGCAGATGGAGATCCTGACAAGGGGCTGTGGGTCTCGGATCCCAGTCTGGGGGCCCCAGCCAAGCCCCAGATCAACTCTCTGCAAACTGAGTCTGAGATCCCCAGGCAGCCACTGTTCCAGTAGTGCCACTAAACAGGGGAGGACTTGGCCTCGGCTGGATGATGCTGCCCTTTGCTTTTCCTTGGATCTTGTGAGACATTCTGATCAGCTGGTCAGAGGTGAGAGAATCACAGAGGAGTTTCCTGAGTGCTTAGGTAATGCCTCTTCAGGCAGGTGTGTCCCTCTGGAGTGATTTGTCAATATGTTTGCAGCAGCTGGGTAGTACCTGATGAATTACTGTACCTTTTACTATGTTTTTCAATTTTCCACACAGATTAACATTACTAGCCAGGAGCTTTGGGAAGAAATGCTGTGTCTCAAAGGACTCATTGGTAAGGGTTTTTTCAGCACACTGAATTGCTCTTGTTCTGTGTTGAAAGGACACCAGGACTGTTAGGAATTATTAGTGTTAAGGATGTTTAGTCAGTCTCTCCATTCCCTTTACCCTGAATGGAAGAAAAAAATATTCTAACAGAGTTGAGACCAGCAGGAGGTTGTAGTCCTCTTCAGTTTTGTGGGACAGTCATCATGCAATCCAAGCAGTTCTGGTCCAGTCTCCACTGCTTGGAACAGGACTGTCCTCAGCACAAGGAACAGCCCTGGCTCCCAGTGTTCTTGGGAAAACCTCATGTGCTCTGCCTCTGTGCAGCAGTTTTCCCTGGGAAATCTGCTACCTCCAAGGTCACAGCCATGTCCATGTTTCTACTTAAGACTCCTCCACCTCATTCTTAACTTGTTATTTTGTAATGTAATTCTGTCCTCTGATGCAGCATTTCAAATCTTGCAAGGGTTTCCAGCTCAGAGCTGAATCCAGCCCTTCTAGCATATGGTCTATTGGTCTGTGTCCAAACTGACCCATTTGTACCTTGTTCTGTGACCCATTTGCACCTCGTTCTGACCCTTTTTCCTGCTTGCAGTTGTCGATGTGTTTCAAGCCTGGTGTGGCCCATGCAAACCGGTAGTTAATCTGTTCCAAAAAATCAGGAACGAAGTTGGCAATAATCTCCTGCATTTTGCTGTGGTAAGATCTCAATTGGCACTGCTTCAAATACCCAGTCATCTGAAGTCTAAGGGCTGAAATCACTTATCTTTCCAATAGTTAGCCCAAACCATAGCAGTGCAGGAGTTGCAGCTGCTGGGAGTGAACCTGCCATATACAGGGGCTTGGGTATATCTATAAGAATTCATATAATTAAGGATTTCCAGGCTTCAATTGCTCTATGCTTTCAAGATTTCTACTTAAACAAGTAACATTAGACAGAATCATTAACACATTGCCTCTGATGTACAGGGAGAGGCTGAAGGAACTGGATTTGTTCACCCTGGAGAGGAAAACGGACAGATGTCTAGTGAGGGGAGGATGGAGAAGGCAGAGACTGATGTCTGTCAAGGAAACAGCAATAGGACAAGAGATAATGGGATAAGTTGCTTCAGGGAAAGGTCCAAGTAAATAGAAGGGATAAGTATTCAAATGAGAATGTACAAGTTCCCAGAGTGCTGTGCAAAGCTGATTCTTGGAAAAGCTCAAAACTGACACAGCCTTGAGCAACCTCCTGTACCACTGAGAGCAGTCCTGCCCTGGGCAGGGTCTGGGACTGGAGCCCTTGTGGGACTGAAGTCCCTCCCTGCCTCAGCCATGTGGTGACTGTGTGTTCTAGTGCCTTTCCTGGCTGGTGGCAGCTCTGGACTGAGGACAGAACCGAGGGCAGTGAGGTTTCTCTTGCCTCAGCCATCCCATCTCTGCTGCCACTGCAGCTCCTCTTGACACTTCTCTGAGTCCTCATGGTCAGGAGCCCTGAATTCACTTTTCAGGCTTTTTTCCTGGGACTCACCCAAGCAAACTGCTGGGAATAGATATCCCTGTCCCACAGGAGTGCTGCTCCAGCTCCTGCAGGTAACAGCTACCTACTTCTCAAGCACTGGAACTGAGCTGTGAGCTGGCTGTGCCCCTGGTTCTGACCAGTGTCATTTTGTCCCCTAAGTCTGGGACCCAGAGGGGTTTTCCTCTGTGGGGGGTGAGTACCAGCCAGCTGAGGGTGTCTGAGTCCAGGCACTTGTGTGTTCATCCCTCTGGAGCAGAAATGCTTTTCTAGAAACACCTATTTTATTTTACATTCCTTTTAGGCTGAAGTTGATTCCATTGATGCTCTGGAAAAATACAGAGGACAATGCGAGCCTGTCTTTCTCTTTTATACAGTGAGTGAAAATATTTTCCCAGAGGTTGCATAGCAATAAACATGTCCTGCTGGTGGGAACATCGGTGCTTTTGGGAGGATGTTTTATTTCTTCAATGTGTGATGAGACAATTTTATTTGCTCTGTATCTGCTGGTAATCAAATGCTGTGCTGATAAGAATATACAGCCAGTGTACTGCCCTGGGGAGTCTTCAGGTTCAGCCTGCTGCTTCTGCAGGACCTCACTCCTCTCACAAGCTGTGTTGCTTCATCCTGAGACTGGTGAGGAGGCACAAAGAAGGTTGTTCCAAGGTTTCCCTCTTGCTGTGGAGCAGAGCAGCTCTGAGGGGAGGAGGGCCTGGTACATATAGTGTGGGTGATGTGCTGCTGTGGGGAATTCCAGAGCCCAGAGAGCACAACCTGAGCATTTGCTGACTGATTTGCTTTCCATACCTTCCAGGGAGGAGAATTAGTGGCTGTTGTAAGAGGAGCAGATGCACCATTGCTGCAGAAGACCATCCTGAAACACCTGGCAGGGGAAAGGAAGGGTTTACATGGAAGAGAGCCTGTGGTGGTAATGGGTCACTAAAGCTTCAAACACCTGTAGATGTGCATGAAAGAGGAGAGGTTCAGCTCCCCAGGGCCAGCATAGCTCTAAAGCAGAGCCACTTCCTTGCAAAAATCCCCTCCCCTGCCCAGCTAAACTCCTAAGCCACCACCACAGAGACTGGCCTTGTGTGTGTGATCTAAAGTAATGACATTTCTGAGGAGCAAAACTGTCTTACCTGTGTGTGACCTGCTGCTCCAAAGGCATCTCTAAAGCCTGCAGCTCTCTGCTGACATTGCTGGCCTGTTCCTGGGAATGCTTTTCCCCCAGCTCTTGCTGTCTGCTGACTGAAAGCTCAGCAGGTGACCCTAGACAGGCAGATCCTCTGCTGTCCCTGCTGAGCTGAGCTGGCCCAGGACAGCAGGAGGGCTGTTCCTGCTCAGGGGGAGGTGGGACATGGGGCCCTGCCTGGCACAGGCTCACCTGGAGGGTAGGTGTAGGATGTTCTGGCTCATCCATGTGCCCTTGCTGGTAGGTGCCAGACAGAGCCTTCTCCAGAGAGCAGGAAAGTACAGCTCCCCTTCAGGAGGAACAACGGGAAGGACTAACAGGTAAGGCAAGGCACAGGTGTAGGATGTTCTCTGTGCCTTTAATTTGAACCTTTAAAAGCTGGAACCTTCAGCATGGATTCAGCTGCTGCTGAGACACCAGAGGGGCTATTCCTCCATCTGGGCACACAGGGAGCGTCACCTTGAAACACAAACAAGAGCCCAGCATAGTTTGGGTGTCTGGCATTGTGAAACCGGGGGAATTTATCCTTCCAATGCATTTTATTTTATATTTGACATTCCTTGCCTTCTGGCCTGGTAGGAACTCTTGGAGACCCCACATGGCTTTCTGTTTCCAGGTGGTTTTTAAAAGAAAACACAGATGCTTGGGCTCCAAATCTGCTTACACCATCTCCTGCCTTGTCTAAAATTAGCCACGGATTCCCAAAGGCTTTTGCCTCTTCTCCTAAAAGGGACATTTTTTCTTAGCTTTGCTGGGACAGTGCTGAATCCTGGCCCTGTGCACACCAAATCTTAGGCTCCAGAATGCGGGAATCGAAGCAAAACCCTCCTGGCTTTAGCTGAAGCACCATGGGATGCTTCAAGGGGAAGGGGGCGTGAGGGATGTTGGTCTCTGCCTCCCCTTCTGCGCCTATTGTTAATTTTGTCCATTTTCTTCCCTCGGAGGCTGACGCACCCATCGGGTACTGGATGACAACCGCAGTCATGGAGCAGATGCGAGTTTTTTCAATAAATACGAGATTTCCGTGTGGCAGCAGCACCGGCTCCGTGCCCATGGTGTCCCCCTGTCCCCGGCGGCGCGCGGCCCCTTTAAGGCAGGCGCGGGGGCGGCCCCGCCGCGGTGCGGCTGCGTGGGGAGGAGGCTCTGCCCGCGGGTTCGAGTCCCGGCGGAGCCGGCCCGGCCATGGCCGCGGCCCCCGAGCCAGCGGAGGCCGAGCCGTGCCCGGAGCCTCCCGTGCACCGGCTGAGCGTGGCGGAGCTCGACCGTGAGCTGGACTCTCGCAGCGAGCTGGTGCGTCTCGAACCGCCGCGGAGGCGGCACGGCTGGGGCACGGGGGCTGCGCCTGCCCGGCCGCTTCCCGCTGGGCCGAGGGAGGGGCGGTGGGTGGTTCCTGAGAAACACCCCGGGGAGGGTCGGACCCCTCACACAGACGGCCGTGAGGGAGGGTTGGCCTCTCCCTTCACACGCCCGTGAGGGGGAGTCGGTGGGTGCTTCACACAGACACCTGTGAGAGAGGGTCGGCGAGTCCCTTCACCCTCCTGTGATCCTGTGAGGGAGGGTCGGCAGGGGTCTTCACACTCCTGTGAGGGAGGGCGCTGGGTGTTTCATACAGACACTGTGAGGGAGGGTCGGCAGGGGTCTTCACACTCCTGTGAGGGAGGGCGCTGGGTGTTTCATACAGACACTGTGAGGGACGATGGGACCCCTCACACAGACACCTCTGAGGGAGGATGGGATTCCTCACACAGACACCTGTGAGGGAGGTCGCTGGGTGTTTCATACAGACACTGTGAGGGAGGGTCGGCGGGCCCATCCCAAGCTGATCCGTGTCAGTTCCAATATGGTATCATGGGTCACTGTCATTTACATAAATTTCGCGTGCTTCACCGTATATAGGGAAAAAAACAATGACCCCCAAAGTTCTGTATGGCGAGTGCCTTATGTAGCACGTACAGAGTCAGTGATTTAATTTCTCTCTTGCTGTAAAACCCTTTATAGCATGTTTATTCTCAGAACATCAAAGTATTCTGTGACTGTTTCTGGAAGTAAGTCTCACATAGCCTCCAAGAAGGAAATGTTTTCCTCCCTTAACCAGGTGAAACTGTGTATGACCCTGCCCTCGGAGCTCTTGCCTGCCTTTCCTGAGAGGCGTGTGTGCTCTGCTGCTCTTTATGTGGCTTTAATTAGGGTTTGGAAGGCGGAACAGGCAACCTAAACTCAGGCTGTGGTTTCTAATGTGCAGATTGACGACAAAGAATTCGACATTCCTCAAGTTGATACCCCTCCAACGCTGGAGAGCATCCTAAATGAGGTGAGTGAACCACTGGACAGGGGAGAGGTCAGGTGAGGCAGCACATGCTCCTTTTCCTCTACTCTTACTGTGTTTTTCCTGAAAAACAAAGTTGTAGAGCTTTATGAGAGCGTCATCCTTCCTGATGCTGATAGCTAGCAGGTGCATACTCAGTGGAGTAATTGCTCTGCAGTGTGTGATATGGAATTTTGTTGGTTTGTTGGTTTTTTTTTTCCAATTACAATATCCACAGCTGCAGCATAAAAGGTTTTCATCAAGTCCAAGCACATTCATCTGTAGATCTGGAGAGTCACCTAAAGTCTAGACAGCCTATTAAAGGTCAGGGTCACCAAACAACTTTTTTTAGCTAAAAGTAATTGCAGAGTATTGAGAGTAGTTGTGAAGTTGTGGGAGGAGATGAGAGCTAAATTCTTCTCAGCTTCATTTGTGTTGTTCCTTTCATATATGAAGCTCTCTGGCAGCAGCAGTGAAGCATCTGATGTAACTTGTGGTATCTTGCAGGGGAGATCTGACTCTGTCTCACTTGTATCCAACTCAGTGTATTTCTGCAGTAGTTGTGTGAATGCACAATCCTTAGAAATGCAAAGAAGGACATGCAAGTGAAGATAAACTCCAAGAAAACAAGCTTTTTAACAGAATGAGAAGATTGGTGGCTGGATTGCTAGGAAGCTAGCAAGGGGAAAGGAGCCTGCCAGGGTTGCAGTTCTTTTAAAAGCCTACATTAAAAACACAGGTATAAGGTGTCCCAAACAGAGACAGTCTAGAAACAAAAGGAGTAGTAGGAGCAGCTATGTCTGGTTTCCACTGGTGCCCTGAGTAGTGAAGTTCAGTAAATTTGGGTCATCTCAAACTGTAAGGACATGCAGTGACATTCATGTCAGAGGAGTAGATTCCAAGTTTTAAATTTGAGAGGTAGTAATGAAGAAAATCTAGTTCAGTGCAGGCAAAGTCTTATTGGAGTATCTCATAAATGTAGGATGGGAATGACTCGCAAAACATCTTCTGAAAAGGATTTTAGCAGAGGAGAACCTGTCTGAGGCAAAAAGACAAAGCTGCAGTTCAGAAAGAGATGCTTAATGAGCACAGGGCCACCAGGTGTAAGTGAAATGAGGGGCAGCTGCTCTGCTCCCTGCTTGTTTGGCATCAGCTGGGGGATTGTGTTGGTCCCTCTGGCTTTGTGCTGAGAGACCAACAGGAGCTGCACTGGTTTTACAGCACATCAGGGAGAATGGCTTTTTGAGAAACTGTGATAAAAAATTCCAGGCTAAGACTGAAAGGAGAGAGAGATTGCAAACAGAAGAGCTGAGAAAACAGCTAAATCAACTCTCATGGCAGGTGAAGGGACTTCTGGGCACTTAGTGCCACTTGAAGTGCTGGAGTAGATGATGGTAATTCTAGACTTTCTCTTGGCAATTTGGAGACTTGGAAACGGCTCTGTTAAAGGTCAGTTAAAGTTTTGATGGATATTTGGGGAAGAAAGGTTAGTTGATTTGTTCTCCAGCCCACTTCTGTGATTTTTGTGAATTCTGGAAACTGGGTCTTCCACAGAATCAGCCCAGTAAGTAATAAATAGTTCTGGCTTTTAAATATGAGGCATTCTTGTCCTCTCCTTCTCTATTTCCCTGCTGAATTGATGGTGCTTTGCTTTGATGTATGCTGTTGTGCATTTTGAACATTTAGCAAGCTCTGGTGATTCTTGCCCTCCAGACTGATGATGAAGAAGAGTCTTTCATTTTGGAGGATCCCTTTCTGTTGAACATTGATAACACGGATACACACTCCTATGACACCTCTTCTGTGGCCAGCTCTGACAGTGGGGACAGGACACACCTGAAAAGGTACTGCAGCCTCATGCCCTGGGAGGTCAAACCATTTGTGAAGGGGTACTGCTTACATCCCTTAGAAACAAATCCTCCTTTTTTCACAAAACACTGTTATTCCTCCAGGACCACATAGGCAAAGATGGGATTTGTAATTGCACTGAGGGCTGGCCTGTTTGAGCAATAACGGAATTTTATCGGAGATGGATTATTTAAATTTCTCCAAATTTTAATGGACTCTTTAATGTACTGAATCATGATGACTCTAAAGAAAATGTTTCAAAGGGATGTCCAACCTAGTCTGCAAGCAGCTGGTGGTTATTTGTAAAAGGCAGCTGTTGTCACTTCTGTGAGTGGACTGCTAATGTTGACATCTAATATGTGATAATTAGCTCTAATACTGCTGATGTGTGTTGTTAATTATTCAAATAATGACCTCAGCCACTCCCATGGCTTCCCTGTGTGCCATGAGCAGTTGAACAGGATAGAAACACTCTGAAGTTTGATGGTTTATGTCAGCATGTGGTGGTGTACAGACTCTGTCCCTTCTTTTTTCAAATAAGATTGTTTGTAACTGAGAGAAACGTTACCTGGAGTGGCTTAAACTTCTTCCAGTACAGAGTGTGCAGAAAAACCCGGAAGTGTTCCTGTCCCTTTGGGTAAGGCTGGTTGCCATGGTTATGGGTCCTTAGCCATAACACCAGCTACTAAAAACGTGTTAGCAGTTCTGTGGGAACTGCTTGCTTGTGCACCTCTGGAGAGAGAAGAACCCAATGTTTCCCTGGCAGTTTTGGGAATTTGGCTCTCTGGTGGTGTGAGCTTGGCAACAAAATTGCAGCTTTGCTGGGGAATTTTCCCTGTCCCGGCTGCTAGAGTTTACCAGTGCTGTTTTGAAATAACTGCTCCTGCACTAGTTAGTTTTTAAAGACATTTTCTTTAACGGAAGCACTTAAGCTTTCATATCAAGTGAACTGTGTATTAATTGAGGGCTGTTCTTTACCATATATCCAGTTTCCTTAGGGGTTTGTATTCTGCTAATGAGCCTTTTCCAACTGTGCATTTTCTGTAGATACTCACCTTTACTTAAACTTAAGGCTTAAACTTTCTCTCTCACTGAAAGTGCTGAAGTGTTGCTTTCAGCATATACTAGTGAATTCTAAGGCTTGCAAATACGTGCTTGAAACTGACCATTTGTTTTGAAGAACTGTGTTTTTTTTACTCCAGGAGATGAGTTGAAACCAAACTGTATGTAGGCACAGCAGGGCAGAGCAGGCTTTGCTGATTATCTCATGTCTTATCTCATTCTGTGGCCCCAAGAAGAAGAATGCAAACTGCATGACTTACAAGTGTATGCAGAATTTACCTGCTGGCTTAGCTGTGGTGTAGGCAAAGTTCCAAGCTTTTATTCTGCTCTAATGCTTTTTGGTTTGTTTCCTTAGGAAGAAAAAACTCCCAGATTCTCTCTCACTCCATGGATCAGTGATACGGCTCTCACTCCTGAAAGGAATTTCTGCTCAAATAGTGTCTGCAGCAGTAAGTGTCATCTTCTGGGCACCTCCACTAGGAAAAATTTGAAACTCTTGCTATGTGTGGGGGTGTGTGTGTGATCTTCTGTCTGGCCTTACTATTAGTTCTGTGTGACACCGTGTTAGGGGCATAAACTACTAACCAGTAGTCAGTGCCCAGGCAGCAATGAATCAGGGCTTAGCTGACTTGCTGCAGCAGTGATGGAGTGGGTCACTTTTAGCACTGGTTTGTGTTGTTGGATGTTCATGAAACTTGGTGGGAAATGTTCATATATAAAAATGGGCTTGAAGGTGGTGGAACTGGATTTGCTCAATGCCTGCAACAGGCACATGGCTCTTTGAGAAAAGCTCAGTTACTTTCACATGGAATTACAGGATATTCTGTTTCCTCTCTATTTCTGGGTGTTTCTAGCCAGTGGTTCCCTCAGCTCTGTCTGCCGTGGTGGGACCATTAAAATGCAGCTGGTGTTGATTTTTCTGTGTGTTGTAGTTGTTCTAATTATTAGACATGCACAGTCTGGGAGTTGTGTCTCTCACTCATGGGTTCTCCTGTTTTCTTCAGGACAAAGTGGATGCTGGCTTGCCCACTGCAATTGTAAGTACTCTCACAGTTTTCAAGGACTGTATATTTAGTTTTCAGGCCAATTTATTAAAGCAGTAACTTAAGACAGCTGATGGGCTGATAAATGCATCTTCCTTGACTTTTCAAGTGGGAGGAGCAGCATGAAAGCTCCTTGGGGGCAGAGTCCAGCCTACCTTCACTGCCCAGCTCCCCCTCTGCTGAGTGAGCCCCACACCCTCCCTTTTTTATACCATTACCAGGGCTTCTTAGCTGGGCACCTGACCTGTCCCCATCTGTTGAGCACACTGAAATTCCCTAAGTGTTTCTTCTTTGCCAGTTATTGCTTTGACTCCTAACATTTTTTTATAGAAACTCAAACTGGAGTGCTCCAAGTGATGGGTTCAAAATCTCTCTCTGTCTGAAGTATTAACTAAAAGGCTGAAGGATACTCCTGCTTAGCAATTTGCATCAAAGTTGTTGAAGCCAAGCATGCTAATCATGTCTAAATATGTCAGAAGTGAAACTGCCTGTTGTAAAATGAGAAGAGAAACATTTCAATGAGGTGAAATACAGTCAATATTTGTTTCTGCCTTTGTGAAGTGAGTTTTAATGTTTTACAAAGGAACTGAAGGTGTGCTCAGTCACTTCGACTGTAGTAATAGCAGCCCATAAGAAAATATATTTTTGTTTAAAAAATAAAAGGAAAAAGTAGTTATTTCTAAGGCAAAAGGCTGTGCAGTGAAGTTGGAAACATGCTATGACTGATATGTAGAATGTATAGAATAAAAATGTATGTTTCTGTGTATAGAATAAAAACCTGTACTTACACATCCAGACATTATGACATTTGAATTTTTTTAATCTGACTTAGACTTGTTAAGAAATAAAAAGTAGAACAAGGTGAATACATCTACAGCATTATGTGATTTCTGTTTAGTTTTATTTCATTGAGTGCAGGTTTGTAAGTGTGGTAGGATCTTGGAGGATATGTTTAATAGGATTTATTTAATTCCCCATGGAAAGAAATTGGAGTCTCTCGCTTGCTGTGGACTGCTCTTCAGGGGACCAGAACTGGCCAGGGTTTTAGAAGAGTTCAGATGTGGAAGTAGCAGCTGATTTAGGATAAAATCCCAATTATTTATATTCAGCAACTACACCAAAAGAATGAGACTGACTTTAGAGAGATTAAATTTTGCTGTGGGTGCCACTCTGAGCGTTTGAATTTCAAACAGCAGAGAAAAAGCAGCCTTCTGATCTTGAGATAATCTGTGTGACAGTTGTTCAGGTGTAGTAGCTATCTATCTTCATGTAGGAATTCTGCTTGTCACGTATAAATTGAGAAAGTTATAACCTTTGCAATCTTCCTCTTTTGGCAAAGATTGCTTGATAAGTGGTGGATTTGTGAATGATGTTTCTTCTGTTTTCAACCTTCCTGTATGACTTTTCAGGCAGCATCAAATCTGATAGCAGTCGGGACTTCCCATGGGTTAGCACTGATATTTGGTAAGTTAAAAATAAGGTTTGGAGTTTTTTTGCATTTTAACGATCTTAAAAAAATGCAAACACAAGCCATAAAATGCCAGTCTGATTTATAACTGCAGGTTGGGTTTCTTCTAAGATGTTGTTTGTGCTAAATGTGTTTTTCTTTCAGTAAAGAAATTAAGCAGAAGTAGTATTTGTCATCCTTATTCATGTTTCTTCTGCATTATTGGGGTTTGGCACTTTGATGTTGAGAAATTTAGCCACGTGGAAATTGTCTAAAGAGCCTTTTCTATGTTTGAATAGAAAATACTCTGTATGCATATGAAAGAGACCACAGCCTGTATACAACCATCACCAGTAATAATCTTCTGCCCTATGTCTGAATAAGTGTCAGCTTTATGGAAGTTGTGTTCCCTGGGAAGGGGGGCTTCTGACCCCTGGCTGCCTGCAGACCTGTGCCATGGGTGTCTCCTTCCCTGCCCTTTCCCTGCACCAGGCAGGCACCTCTGGGCCCCTTCATTCTGTCATTCTCTTCTTCCTCCTATCACCAGACTTTCTTACAAGATTTTCTGAGCTTGTGCCTCTGCTTGCTCAGCTTACCAGTTGGGCCAGAACAGCTCTTGAACTGTTCCCAGTCACATTCAAGTTTTGTGCCTTTTGTCTATGTAGCACCCAGTTCTTATCCAGTTTAGAAATTTCAGTGTATTTACTGAGGCTGGTTGAAATTCTTGGAGACCAAAAGTTGCAGGAGACAGGGTACTCCAGAGAGATGGGAAAGGCTGTGACAGTGCAAGATTTACCTTCCTGGGTATTTAGACCTTAAACTATTTGATGCCATTTGCTTAATCCAGTATTGAAACAGTTCTGGTCCCTGAAGGAAAGCGAGCCTCAGATCCCTCCCAAAGGTGCTGAGTAAGGGGCAGTGAACCAAGCTGCACTGAGGGGGAGCTCTGATGAAGATTTTCATCCTGAGGGTGTTGGAGCATTAGGTAAGAGTTGAGACAGGTTGTGCAGGCTCTGCTTGGGAATATTCAAAATTCAGCAAGGCCCTGAGCTGGCTGGTCTCTTTGACCTTGCTTGGAGCACCAGGATTGGGCCTCCATGCACAGCTCCCTTAGAGCTGAAGTTAGTCCATGAGTCTGTGCTGTAATTTAAAAGTGATGAGGAATGGAAGTACAGTGTCCAGTTTTGTTTCAGGATGCTTCCTGGACATTTATTCACTGCTGAATTCCTTCAGTTCTGTAACTAGAACTTGGGCACTGACCCCAGTGCTCTCAGATCTATCTAAAGAGAGAGAAATCCTGGCAGGACAGGGCTCTAGAAGGCTTTCTTGTGTGCAAAGAGAAGATTGGAGATCTGATTTGGGTTTATTCTGAAATTTAAACCAAACTAAATTTCTGTAGACCAGTCAATATCTGTACATTTTTTTGCTAGATGTGTAAATTCGACTCAGACTTAGTCCCTGAAGGTTTGTAAGGTGTGTGCAGGGTTTATTCTGTAAAATGGGAGCATAGCATCTTTTTTGCAAGTGAAAATGTAGGTCCACTTTCTGATTGAATTAATTTCTCTGAATTGTTGTCGTTAACACATTTTTAACTTTAGTTTTTCTTTCATGTATTTGATTTCAGCTAATTTGTCTCTCCTCCTAAGTCCACCTGTACTCATGACTTGTCTGCTCTGTCCTTATTATAGAAGAGTTGGGAAACTTTCATTCTGCTTTTTTTGAATGCTTCTGTTGACTCCTGAAACATTATCACAGGACAGTTCTCAGGCTGCACATGTAATATTGAAAAGCAAACTTTCCTTCTGGATTAGTGTTGGATTTGATGCCAAGTCTGGCATCCTGGAAGTGTTGCAGAAGAGGTGGTAGGAAGGGATGTCTTGAGGCCTGGAGACACTCTCCTCTGGTACCTGCTCCAGGGCCACATAATCTGGCAAGGGGAAAAATCCTCCTGACCCATCCAAACCTCTGTGTCTGCCATTTCTGGGATTTGCTGCTTGTTATGTGATCTGGCGTGAATGGGAAGGGTTCATGCTCTCAGTTTTTACCTATCTTTCAGGTAGTTTATCTGCTATTTGATGCTTGGTTACCACACTTGGATAATGACAGTTTTTTTATGCCTTAGGAAAATGACCCTTTGCTTGTTACTAGGGCTGTGCCAGCTTGGGGGATTTTATTTTTCATTTTTTATATAAAGGATGGCCAGCATCTTTTTGCCAAAATCTTTCTGAAACTTGTTTGGAGTTGTGAATGTTGTGCAAATGAACAGTTATGCTGTGTGCCATGACTTGGCTTGAGGACTGCCAGTTGGAGTGAAGCTGAGATAATCCAGCAAGCCTACAGCAAAGCCTACACAGCAAACCTACACAAATACTCTTTGAAGATTGTCTTTATCCATTTTTCTAGATGAGCAAAGAGGTTTCACACTACTCAAAAACTAAGACTTAAGCACTACTCAATGAAATACATAATTTTTTGTAAACTGTTGTTCCAGACAAAAAAATTCTGTACAGCTAAACTTGGTTTTGATTAGTGTGGTACAACTATTTATTTTTATTTTCTCTGTTAGTTGTAAACCTTATGGTGAGTGTCCTGAGTCTTTGTTGTGGCATGATGGCATTAAAACTAGATTTTTTNTTTTTTTTTTAATTAATGGGGAGTTGATTTACTGGCTGGTGGTAACTGAGTGGAAATAGTTTTACCAGTTATATTACAGTGAATGTCCAGTTTTATTTCCTCTCAAATTTTTATTTTTTTGGTCTTCAATGAAGTTCAAATTTATAAGCTCACTTTTTAAACTGCCTGGTTTTAGAACACTAACCATCACAGCATCATTTTGTGAATAAAACAGAAGGGGGATCATTAACCAAAGGAAACACGGAGCAAAATCTGAAGTTTCTCTGTCTTTGGAGATTGTTGCATATGTGCTGTTCATTGCTTCACTCCTTTTTATATTGATTTCTGGCTTTTTCTCTCCTCTTTTGGCCCTTTCTGTGTGGACTGAAAGGCAAAGGTATAGTACCACTGCTGTGTGCATGTCCCTGCATGACCAGCCCCTGTGCTGCCCAGGTTGCATGTTGTCTGTGCCAGGATGTCAGGGGCAGCTCAGCAGTGAGGCAGTGCAGGAACCACTCGGTGGCTGATGCTGCTGGAAACTGCTTAGTGGGTGCATGTGCACTGCACACTTCCAAATTCCCCAGGCAGGGACAGTAGAGGAGCAGGTAAACATGTTTTTTACAATGTCCTAGGGCAGCACGTCCATTGCTGTTTGTAAAGTGTTGTTTCAGGGCAGGACAAGGCTCTTCCATGACATCACCATCCACCCAGAGCATTTCATGGCACTGTACCTAATAAAATTAGTAGTGTGAGAGTAATTCTGCAGAAAATCAAGCAGGTCTTTCAAACTCAGGAAAATCAGGGCATAAGGAGAAGATCTTAATGAAAACCCGGTGATCTGAGAAGTTTCGACTTCTGCAGTGCTATGCTCATACCTTTGGTTTGGATAATGCTCTCACATTCACAAACTTGTTTTTATTCTGTACATGCAGAATTGTATTTAAGCACCATCTCATTTTGACTTCAGACTCTGAGAGCAGCACAGTTACTGCCAGAAAATTCTCAGATGAAGAATTGCCTTATGTAAATTGAAAAATTCAAAACATTTTTTGACAATTGATAGCCGTCTTTGTTTCAAGCATTTGGCAAAAGCTTTTTATGTTTAATCTAAATGTGCCTTACTTGCAAGCTGATAATACAAGTCTGGAAAATCATCAGATCAGCTTTTATAACCTTCTGCTTTTGTCTATTTTTATTGCTTTGCCATCTTATTAGTAGAAGCTCATTGATTTTCTGATCTTGCTTTGCCTTGGAAGCAATTTCATCTGTATTATAGTTGAGTTTTTAAAAAATCATCTTATCTAATGGCTCTTATTGTGTGTCATCTTTTGACTGTCTGGAAACAAGAACAAGTACTGGATTGGTCATACAAATCACTTAATTTTGGGATACAATAGGGGTCTTGTTTGTTTTGAATTGACATTGCAGGTGGGGGAAAGAGAAAATGGCTTTTGAAAGTTCCTGTGGGGATACATATAAAGATGTAAAACCTTTTCAGAGAAAACTGTGGAAGATTCTCCTTTTTCATGCCTGAGAGGAAACAGGTTATTGATTGAGTCACTGACAGGCTTATGCTGAAGTGGAAGGTACTTCCATGAATGAAGAAGTCATTCACTTTTAATGTAAGGAGCTGCAGTATTCCCCTATTTTCAAACAGATTTTTATGATTAGCAGGCAATATTTTTGTAAATGAACTGCATTTCCTGGCCTCTGGAACAGGCATTATTTCTTGGGATCTTGACACCATTTGGAGAATATCTCTTTGTGAAACTTGTTTTCCAGCTGTAGCTCTGTTTTCTCTGAACTTCCATGGAAATCTTTCATGATTCATCTTCTTCCTTGGTCTGTTCTGATCTGTGTTGTGAACACTCCTGTCACAGTGATGTCAAGGTGTGTTGTAGTAGCATGGCCAAAAATGTTTTCTCCTCACCCTGAGCAGTGCTTTAGAGTAATCCAGGAGTTCAGCTGTTGCTCTTGCTGGTGTTTATTTCTGAACTCCACTCATGCCTCTTCATACAGGTGGGATTTGAAAGGTGAGTCCCACTCTCATCTGTCTGAACACTGATAAATGCATCACTTTGGGCAAGAAATGTGGAGCATGCATCCATGCTCGGTGTCACAGCTGGCACATTGCTTGCAGTGCTGCAGTTTGAAGAAACATGTCCCATGCCTTGGGCACATATTCCAGAGTGTTTCTGGTGCTCAGCTCTTGATCCAATCATTTCCTTGCTCAAGGTGAATCCTGCACACTGTGTTATTGGAGTGTTTCTGATGTATTTCATATCCCTGTAGTCTTCATTCCAATAGCTCTCACAAAGCATCTTTTCCCACTCCCTCACTCAAAAGCAGGACAGAAGTGGAGACAGGTGGAAAGAGCAGCTCCAGAAGATTTTTCTTAGCTTTTGAGAGCAGTGCACCAAAGACAGCAGAGGGTTCTCATCCAAACTCATGAAGAGAAGCATCTTGTAAAGTGCTTGTGAGTCTCTCATGGTGAGAGCCTCCAGGAACTTGGCGCAGAGATGCCCATGGTTTGTGGTGTGCAGGAATGGACAGGGCATGGCCCTGCAGCAGTGCAGTCCCTGTGGAGGCTCTGCAAGCAATGGCACCTCCTTTGCAGCAGCCTGTGGCTCAGGGAGGGAGTTCCTTTTTAGAGTTAGAGCTGAGTGCACCAGAACTCATTGGGTGTTTTAACTGTGCAGCTCAGAGACAAAAGTGTATTTTCCTTCCATCCTTTGGCCTTTAGCAACAAAACCAAGGAGTAAAATTACAGTATAAGAATAAAATTATGACATAAAATTACACTTACCAAAAGCCTCTGTTGGGGTTTTGTAGTTGATGTTCAAGTACAGAAATACAAGGCTCAGAAGGGAAATGAATTTTGTCATCTTTGTTGCTACAACTTAAGCACCGTTGCAGAATAGTAAAAGGAAAGCTAGATACTGCTTTGATTTTTCTAGTAGTTTCCTTTTCAGTATGTAATACCTCAGCATTTCTGTATTTCCTGTCCCTGGTTTGTAATTTTAAAAATAATTTTTGTATTTCTCTGCAAGACAGTATCCCACTCTTTCTCTTCTACCATGAGCTCTCATCTTGTAAACCCCTTTTAAAAAGAACTTAACTCTAAGTCTGTGAATTGTTAATGTACCCCAGGTGAATTGTACGTGTAAATAATTTCATGATGTTAATTTTAACCATTGCTCTTTCTTTAATTTTTTACCAATTGTTCTGCTCCAGATCAGAACCAGGCTCTCCGGCTGTGTCTGGGCAGCACCGCGGTTGGGGCCCAGTATGGGGCCATCTCTGCTCTCAGCATCAACAATGACTGTTCCAGGCTGCTCTGTGGCTTTGCAAAAGGACAGGTAATTCCCAAAGGATGAGCTGCTCCAGTGCTCTATGCTGAGAGGTTACCTCGAGGTGCCAACAGCTCCAAGCCAAGCCCCCTCAATCTTCAGCTGTGTGTTGGCTGGTTCAGTGCACAGAGGCAGCACACACGGTGTGATGTGCCCACAGCTTTTTGGGGCAGCCAATTCCTGCTGAATCAGGTTTCTGTGGAGGAAGTGAGTAATGCAGAATATAGCAAAGGGTTCAGTTAATTGTAACATAATTCCTGTTAAACTGAAATTTGTAGTGGCTCACTGGGACAAGCAGTTTAGTCTTTCTAGGTCACTCTCTGAGGTCTGTGCATAGTAATTAAAGCTGTTTTTTACTGTGGTGATGACTTGAAATTTTTCAAACTCATATGTAATGCCAAAATTAATTTTTGCTAATACCTTACTTGTATGACAGAAGTAGCATAGCTTTTGAATGTAGAAAAAAGGAGTTGAGTCTGTTGTAGTTTTATGCCCTCTCAGAACCAAAGGAGAGAAAGCAATTCCTGAACAAAAGTAACAAGACTAAACCAAAATAGGTAGACATTATCTTGGTAACATTTAGAGGAGTACAAAGAAGGCTACTTTTTCTTTTTGCATTCATTTCCTTTTGCTCCTTTGGCTTTCACCTTCACAGTAGATAAAACACACACCTGTTCCTATGTTGGGACTAAATGACAGCCTGCTGCAGGCCATGTGGAAATACTTAATCCATGCAGGACAACAGCCAGTTTTAAATGATACTCAGATAAAACATTTTGGAGCAACAGCTCTGAAACACCTGATGTAGAAGCGTTGATAGACGATTTATAGGATCACATAAACTACTGTTTCCCTTGAAAAAGTTTTATTCAGATTGTAATCTCACCTCTTCTAGGCAGTTATGCAGTGAGTAGTTAATACTCTTCAGTTATGCAGTGATCAATTTGGGACTTCCTGCTTCTTAGCTGAGAAATCACTTGAATTTAATATTAAGTACAAGCCAAGGTCTGTCCTCCTACCTGCCTTGTCACACTGAGCAAGCTCAGGAGGAGAGGAGGGACAAGGTTCGTGGTAGCCATGCAGATACTTGAATTTTGCTCAGGGGTGTTAGCAGAGATTTTTCACCTGTTCACTGGTTCTGTGAGAGAGAAATGCACTGGACTTGTTGGGTTATCTTACACTCTTTAATGTTCTTATCAGGGAGACAGCTGTGAGACTGGGCAGTTGGGGAGAGCTGGCCAAAAGGACATGATTCAGAGTTGAGATAACACATGGTGTCAACTCTAAGCAGACAAGTGAACTGCTTGGAGAAACAAGACAGGAACGGATTTCAGGTCACTTCTTTTCAATATGAAACCCTTACTAACCCAGGGTGATACTGTCAGTATAGGAATTTGTTGCTGTAGTGTAATGCATGAGGTGATGGAGAGAAGCCCTTGACAGTGAATGTGTACTGAGCACAATCTGCTTGCAGATCACCATGTGGGATCTGGCCAGTGGGAAGCTGCTGCGATCAATAACAGATGCCCACCCTCCAGGAACAGCCATTTTGCACATCAAGGTAATAAACATTAAATGTACTACTTTTATCCCAGTTTTTTCAATCAGATGTGGTGACTTTCCTTGTGCAGTACTTTTAGATAAGAGCAGCTACCTATGGCAGTGGTATCCAGAGATGAGAAAAATGAGCAGAAATTCTATTTTAAAATGAAACTGAGTATACTGACATAACAGTTTTGGCTGTGAGTTGTACTGTAACAAACAACAGTTGTTGTCTGTTATAACTCCTCTCTCCGATGCCAAAATGTATGCAGAATTAGTTGTTAGAACACATTTCTCTAAAACTTGCAGTGATTTGACCTGAATACATGACTTGCCAACTTTCAACTGAAAAGAATCTGAACTGTGGAATGTAGCTTCTGTAAGCAGTTTTTCAAATAGCTTGTTGGGATTGTTTTGCATTGAAAGAGGAATCATCTATAGCTTCTTGTTCAGCATAGCTTTATTGTCATACACAGGAAATAATTTCTGAGTTTGTTCCTGGCTTTGTTTTACATGGCCTCAGATGTTTGTGGGCTTACAGATTCTGGATTGCAAACACCTCCAAAAGTGTCCCCAGCCAAGACTTAGATCCTTTATTGTCTGAATTATTTGATATCATTAGAAGCTCTGGATGTTTCTGATTTGGATCTGTCTGTTACTGCAGCCCATCCACCAGCTTTGGCCCCAACCCATGGGCTTGAGGCTGAGAGCCCTTCTAGAGGGAGCTTAAATTTTGGTAGTTCTGAGCTGCAGCATAAAGTACTGGGGCTTTGGTCCCAAAATCAGGCAACAGGGCTTGCTAGAGAAATGAAGGTGAAACACAAACCTTGCCATTTTTGCACGTCATAAAAAGCCCCAGTAATCGTCTCAACTCGGTGTGTTAAAGGTCTCTTTCTGTAGGTGCACTGTTTATACTCCATGTGTTGTTAGTACTGCCATAGCATGTATTTTTATAATCGATTTTTGTAGTTGATTTCTTAGGGCCATTTTAATCTCCTTTTCTGTTCAGTTTACAGATGATCCAACACTTGCAATTTGCAATGACAGCGGAGGCTCCGTGTTTGAACTGTCATTTAAGTAAGACAATAACTCTACCCAGAGAAAGTACAAGAAACCAGTTCTGGGCCATTGTTTCTAAAACCTAGGGAGAAAAAAACCCATTGAAACTAATAAAGCTACTGTCTGAATGCTGAAGGTGTAATTTAGGGCTGCAGTGTAATTTCTTAGCTGAATCAAGATGCCGTGTGGCAGTGCAATAGCCAAAGAATAGCCTTAGTTGTTAAGATGTCACTGTATTGCCCAGAATTTGGCACTCCTTGTGGGCTCTTGGCAGCTGTCACAAAAGTGCTGCCTCTCATTTTTCCTTAACTCATTAGTGAGAGCTACTGCCCTGCAGTAGCTGCTCATTTTACTCTTGGCCTCTTCAAGAGGAAGAAGGACAAGGAGGAAGGATTGACAGTCAATCTGATCAAGTCCAAAAATTTCCCAAACCTTATTGTCAGATAAGATCTAAGGAATTCTTGTCTGTATCTGAGCAACTGTATGGGATTGCCTCCAGTGACATGTCAGAAGTGATCCCTGGAGCTCTGCAAGGGACTTTTTAGGAGTGTTTATGAGGGATCACTCCTGGGATTGTTGAGCTGATCTCTGTTCTTTGCAGGAGGGTTATGGGAGTGAGGACGTGCGAGTCTCGGTGTCTCTTCAGTGGCTCCAAGGGGGAAGTTTGCTGTATTGAACCATTACATGCAAAGGTTGATTTGAGAGACCATCCTCTCACCCAGTATTCACTGCTGGCCATGGCCTCCCTCACTAAGGTAACTTCCTGCTTGCAGGAGGCTTGATGTGAGAGATCACAAAGGAGAAGTTCTCTGCTGTATACTCAGTCATTTTATTTTGCCTTCTTGCTTTCCTTGAAGATCCTGGTTATTGGCCTGAAGCCATCTCTGAAAGTGTGGATGACCTTTCCCTACGGCCGTGTGAGTAATAAAGCCAAACACATGCTTTTTGGGTTATGACTACAAACATTTTCTTGGAGGGGAGAAAATGAGGAAGTGAGATCAGGAACAGGTATTTGCTTCCACAGCACTGTGGAATTGCAGTGATAATCTGTGGTTGGAGATTGTGGCAGAGGGAAGGTGAGAAGGCTGCTTCCAGCTGTACCTCTGTGAAGATGCTGATTTTCTCAAATAAGCAGGAGGGAGTCCCTCAGCTTCTTGTCTTTCCTGCTGCAGTCTGGATGCACCCACAGATAGGATGTTGACCTGATTATGGCTACAGTCATCTTGGACTGGGGCCACTGGTTTATATTAGAACCATACAACAGATCCCTAATTTAATTACAGGGACAAGAACCAAGAGGAATTTGCGCATTAACCAGTCTTCTAAACTCTTGATTATTCACTTGTCAATGGCATATTCCTCTTGGAAAAGCATCTGGGGGCAGATGTGGGATAGGTTATGTTAGGAGAAGGGAGACAAGGGGGGTGTCAAACTGTAGCTTGTTGTAGTCTGTGTATCCATGTGGGATTGAATCTAGCAATTCAATCTAGAATTGCTAGATTCTGAGCAGCTCAGACACCAGTGGTGTTCTGTCTGGGTGTCCACTTTGCCAAGGGCATACACTGCTACCAAACATGTGGCTGGACCAAAGAACACAAACTGCAAAGGAATTTCCTTTGCAGCCCCTGTTTGTACCAGGCATAGTCAGAAGTGAGAAGCAGCTGGTGAGCCACATGTCCTGGAGCTGAGGGTCTGCCTGGTGTGCCTTAACCACTGGCTGTGTTTTTTGTGTGACAGATGGACCCTTCGAGTGTCCCCCTGCTGGCGTGGCACTTCGTGGCTGTGCAGAACTCAGTAAACCCCATGCTTGCCTTCTGCCGAGGAGATGTCGTGTACTTTCTTCTGGTGAGCCTGGACTGTTCTGTGCTGCTTTCAGGTGGTCACATCTCATCCACACATTCAGGGATTGAGCCTCTATCTCAGTGACAGTATGATAACTGAGCATGCTGGGAACAGCTGCAGCTTCCCACTGGCTTGGGAAAACCAGCCTGGGAGTCACTGCTCTTCAGCTGCAGTGGTGCCTTTGCCTGGAGGCATGAGATTTATCTGTTCCAGAAGTATTGATTTGCAATGTGTTTCTACTGGAGATATAAATTGTGGATTGTTTTCAGGGAGAGCATGTGAATTTGAGACACCATCTTAGTTTTTGCTTTAAAACATGAATCTGGAAAAAAATGGTATAAAACACTAAGAAAAGAGATTTCAGTCCTGTTGGTGTGTAACTTGAGGGCATGGTCTCATCCTCTTTAGATCTGCAGCAGTTACACATGCAGATATGGTTGTTTGGAGACAATTTCATGCTGATTTCAGTATGAGAGCTATATCTACCTAGGCTTCTGAAAATCTGGCATTTTGACTTTGGAGTGCTAAGTTTGTTTCCTAACTCTGCTAGCATGTTGGACCTTAAGCTTTGTGAAAGTACCCAGATGTGTTGTCTGGATTGGATCCTCTTTCACCTCTCTCATCTCTCCTGGTAAAACTGAGGAGAAAGAAAAGGGTGCATGTTTAAACTTGTCTTGCTGAGATGCTTGTCTGGGGGAGCTCAAGATTCCTGGAGTCAGTGAGGTGCCCTGTGGGTACTGAGAGGCTGAACTGAAGGAAGTCTTTGGGTCTGAGCCAGCCTTGTCCAATTTCTCTTTTAGGTAAAGAGGGATGATAGTGGTGCAATACATGTCACGAAGCAGAGGCAGCTTCATCTGCACTATGATCTGATCAACTTTACTGTAAGTCTCAGTACTACAGAATGGTTAAATTTTTTTTGCACTAGTTTTCTTGTAAATGTATCTCAGTAGCTCTTAGTTCTGTGCTCTTGGCTGTGTTTATCTGGTGATAACTGAAACTTGGGATTCTGTGGAAAACCAGCACAGTGTGGTAACCACCTATGAACGGATGGTGTAGTTGTCTTGGCTTTGACACCTCTGGATAGGAGGTGTGCTGAAGCATAAACAGTGTGCCAAGAGGACAAGAGCTCTGGTGGATTGCCACTTGTCTACAGCTGTTTTCTGTGAAAATTCTATGTAATTTCTCTCCAGAAGGACCTTCCTTATCTCTGCCTTTGAAGTTATGCATGTGTGCAGTTGTGAAATAGCTGTGTATAGTAACAAAGCGACTGGCTCTCCCAGAATTCCCAGTAGGGATACTCAGGGATATGGCCAGAGCCTGTTTCCTTGTCTCTAATGGAGAATGCATTGCTGAAATGTGGAATTTGGTGCTTTTGCAGTGGATCAACTCACGGACAGCGGTGCTGCTGGACAGTGTGGAGAAGCTGCACGTCATAGACCGTCAGACTCAGGAGGAGCTGGAGACCATCGAGATCTCAGAAGTTCAGCTGGTCTACAACAGCAGCCACTTCAAGTCTCTGGCCACGGGGGGCAATGTCAGTGAGGCCTTGGTAGGCACTGGTGGTCTGTTTGTGTTTGCAGCTGTTTTTAACATAGGTCCTAAGTGGAAGCCTGGAGGGAAAAAGTCTTTTGGGAGTATGTCAGAAGTCACACGTGGTGGTGATGTGGGCAGCTAACAGACAGTTCATGTTTCCTTTTGTGCATTGAAGGATGTAGGAAGTGCTTGTCCTTTACCAAGCTTTGGGATACTCTCTCTAGGATAAAAGCTGATGTGCTTTATTTTTTAAGAGGGTTTTTTACTTAATATACCCCAGGCTGGAGTGCTGGTTACTGGCAGTCAAACTGCTGTTGTAGCAACTCTCACTTCAGTGGTTGTCTTCCCATCTGTGCCCTACACATTTGCTCTTGAAGAGGATATGTGAAGAAGCAGGTGGCAAGGAAAGGGCCCCCATAACCTTTTGGCACCTGAGGGTAGAGGCAGATCCATACTTCATGCCTTTGGGTAGCCAGAGCTCAGCAGCACTTGAAGCTGAGTTCACAAGCAGGAAGGAGTGACAGCAGAACTCTTCGACTTTCTACTGCCCAGCAATCTGTGGTGTTCTTTTTCCAGCCTCATTTTGATTTCTGCATTACAAAGGATCTTGGAAGTGTATTTACGTTGCTTGGGAAATTAAAAAAATAAAAATGCAGTTTTACATGCATGTGATTTTATTTTTTTTCTCCTGTAGGCACTGGTCGGAGAGAAGGCCTGTTACCAGTCCATCAGCAGCTGTGGTGGTCAGGTCTTTTACCTTGGAACTAAGGTAAGTGGGAGGAATTTTTCAATAAAAATACAGGGCATTCACTATTGATGGTAGCTCTTCTAGAAAAGGGCAGTTTGTCTTCTGAGGAGATGTGTATTGGGAAAAGGTTCTTTGTGCACTTATGTTGTGAGGTGAAGGAAATGTGCAATAATTTGGTTTTAGCCAGGGTATGGGCTGAGTAAGACATTGTCATAGTTTCATGATATCCTGATTCATTCTGCTCCAGGGTAAACTTAGCCTTACTTTACTGGTATCTCCTCTGTCCTAAGCTTCTCTGTCTCTGTTATAAATGTGCTAGGGAATAAACAGAAGAAAATAAGACAGCAGCTAAAACTGGGCTCCAATTTTTACTGCTTAAGGGTTGCTTTATTGAGTCATCTGTACTGGCGTGCTGTGGTGGGTCTGTGGGGTACTACAGGCTGAATGAGCAACTGCCAGTAAATAACTTTCAGTTTCTTTTTTTTTCTTTCCTAGTCTGTTCATGTCATGACACTGAGAAGCTGGAGAGAGGTATGTTGAGAGGGAGACTGTACATCTTAGGCTTGAATCGCTAAAATCTAGCTCACGGGAGGGAGGGAGCATTTCTGAAGCACTTCCTGGGCACTGTGTGCAGGATTCCTGATTGCTACACTGATTTTTATGGGGACACTGGGACTCCTGCTTGCATAAATTTCCAGGCTGAATGGAGACCCTGTTCTCCAAATCAAGGTATCATACCTTGCTCTGTGTCAGCTTTTGTTAGTGCAGTGCATGACTTAGGAAGAGTGTTTGAAGCAAGCCTTCTGTCTGCCACACAAGCATCCAGGAGTGAAATAGAACCTGCTTCACTGGAATTTGTCTCCAGCTACTGCAGGAGCTGTATCATAAAATCCATCAAAGACTACCTAGAAAGTTCATTGGAATTTAGGTCCTTGTTGGTTGAAGATTTTTTTGGAACATCATTTCTCTGACAGCTGAAACCCCATCAGTGCCCACACTAAAGTTCTTAGCGATGTGTTTAGATCTGTTCCTGTGTTGTACTTTTCACTTGAATCAAACAGCTGTTTTCCTTTCTGCATCACCACTTTGCAGTATGTTTATTCAGTGTGTGCATGTTCTCTCTCAGGCTTTGTTTTGCAAGGCTAAGCAGAGCTCTTTCAGCTCTCTCTTGTGAGATTACTTTTCCATTCCTTTCTTTATTTGTAGTCCCTGTTCTCTGTGTGTCCTGTGTGCTCAGATTCTTGGGCATGGGCAAACAGTTTGCCACGTATTGCTCTGGGTAAGGTCTTATAAGTGCCATGCACAGTGTCACCCCATCTTCACAGTCTCTGCTAGATTTGTCATTTCTCATGCATCCTTGGATCTCATTTTTCTGTTCCTTTGGCTGCGTGATGTCAGTGACTTGGGCATTCTGGAGATTCACTGGGGCCCTGTAGCCAAACTTGATTTCTGCTACAAGTTGCTTGTATGTTGGGTAGCATCATTCTTCTGTTAGCAACTTCAGGGGCACATCTCTCATGTCTTTCTGTTCTGTCTCACCTCACATGCTGCCAGTTGGTCATCAGCAAACTTTAGTAGTAAATTCAGCTGATGTCTGTATGTAGAAGGCTTCAGTGAATCAAGAATCATCTTCTAGACTGATTCCCAATGAGATCTGGTAGCCATTTCTTTGCTATCTCGTATTTCTCCTCTATGCAGTGACCTTCACCATTTTTCTTCTTGCTTAGGTTACTTTAGAGCTGTTGTCCTCATCTATGGTTATAAACTCCTTCATGTGACATTGTACCAGGACCTTTAATAGGATATGAACAGTTGAGCTCTGTTAAACCTTTAGTTTCCAAGATTGCATCTCTCTGCTGGTTTTGTCTCCTGCCGTTCACCACTGAATTTGGTTTAGTAAGCTGTAATGAAGAATCTTGTTCTGATCCATGATTTCAGGTACAGGTTTTCCTGGAATTCAAAAGTCAAACACGATTTGTGCTCTCAGACAACCCCTTTCTAAATTACTATATGGTTTCTGCTATGTTGCAATTGTGCCTCTTTATCAGAGGGGACTTAACCAAGAGTTTGAATTGAGTGTGTGGTGATTGGGGTGAAGCTGAGAGTTAGTTCTTGCTGCAGGACAGGATGCTGGGCTGAGACCTGGAATCTCTCTTCTCTCAAACAGTTCTTTGACACTGACCTATCATACAAAGAGTGGTGCTCGACCTTAGGTGTTAATAATTCCTTAAAGCAGAAAATACTTATGTCTTGTGATCTACTTCAGTCCTTGCTGACTGTGAGCTCAGGAGAAAATAGGGGGTAGGATGAGTACACACTTTGCTGAAAGCATGGCAGAGTTGTTCACTCCAAGTTATGCTCCAAGTGATGAGGCAAGGATGGGGAGTGGAAAATTTTTATCCTTTGTTTTTCAGACAGTCAATAATGCTGGGGGTCTCCATCCATCAAGCATCTGACTTAAAATGTCCCCTCCATAGTGACTTGATGTACTGGGGCCTGACATTTCTTAGTCCAGCAGAAAATGTCCATTTGAGAGAATTTCTTTGAGATCCTGTCCTTTCCTGCGGTGTGGTGAGAGCTTCTGAGGTGTCTTGTTGCCTTACTATCAGGAACCATCACCTACTACTGGGAAATGCTGGTCTTAAAGAGGAGGGAATCATCTTTTCTGTACTTCTGAGGTCCTATGTTCCTTGTTATTTTAGAGAGTTGACCACCTTCTGAAACAAGAACGTCTCACAGATGCCCTGGCTCTTGCTTGGTCCTTTTATGAAGGTAAAGCAAAGGCTGTTGTAGGTAAGTTTGGGCTTGTTTGCTTTTAACTGAAACCTCTAGGGATGGCTTTAAATATTTGCACATACAGGAATCACTTTTTTAGGGGAAAGAAACAGAATTGAATTGACGAAGAGGAAATAGGATGTGTTGCCTTGATTTTGGCAGAAGCAACCTTTCTATGGAGTAGTTTGATTTTTTTGGATCTTTCTTTAGCCATAGTCCCTTTAGCAACTTGTTCATTTCAAATGAAAGTTAGGCTTGATCTGTGTGTGACTCCATCCTGTTGTCACTTTGCCATGAAGGAGGTGGATCCAGATGTTCAATATCCAACCTGCTAAAATATTCATGAAGGCCATGCATGACCTGTAGGTATCTTTTAGTGTGCTTCTCTGTCAGCTCTGCCAAGCAGGTGCTTTGATCCAGTCCTCTCCCCTGGCTGTACAAGGAACTGAAAGAGTCACGCTGACTTTTGGCATCATGTTTCCTATGAAGGACGTTGCTTGAGAAGTATGTTAATTCTGCCAGAAACTGCCACTTGTGTGGTCAGATTTGTACTGGACACATTGATTTTACAGCACATAACTTATAATGGCTTTGACGGATGAGATGCAAGTTCCCAGGACAGGATCTTGCTGTGAAATTGCTGGAATATGAAGCTGTGTTTTGCTTTAATGCATGGATGTAGCACAATAAAGCAGATCCTAATGTTTTGAATAATGAAAAACTGTCTTTTTGAGTTAAAATTTACGATATTTTCCCCTTTTAGTGCACTTTATTCCACTTCTTTGCATCAAGACCTCCTCCAGCAATTACTATCATGTACAGTCTTTGACAGTTGTCCATTAGTTGTTCTCTCAGTGTTAAACAGCACTTGGAACTGTTGTTGGCATTCCTGTGTTGGAACAGTCTTTAAGTGAGGAGAACAAAGCCTTTGGAAGAAGAGGGGGCTAAAAGTAGAACATAAAATTGTGTGCTTACATATCCTGACTTGTACGTCTGAAGGGTAGTTGTGTTAGCATCTGAACTGTGGAGTTTTTTTATTTCTACTGGTAGCTTAGATGAGTAAAGCTTTGTTTTTCACCCCACTCCCTCATTCTTTCTAGGCTTGACTGGGGACACGAGCAAGAGGAAAGCAGTCATTGCTGACAGAGTGAGTCCCTGAGCTCTTCTGGATTTTCCTGTATGCTGGTGTGATGCTGTGTTCCTAAAAGGAATGGCTTCTGTCCTCCATGAGTTAATCCAACCAACTCTAGAACATATACATGTTCCTCTCTTGCTAAAACTGGGAGCAGAATTTTAGAAAAAATTTGGAAATACCATTTGGGTAGAGGTGAGGATAAAACCTGCAGCATTAGCAATCCAAAAGGAGACATCATCATACAGGCCTGGAGATCTCTGGTCCCCTCACGGTGAAGAGAAGCCTTTTGTGTAGGTAACTCTGGAGGTCCCTGACCTTTGTTTGACACTTGTCTATCAGTATGTGACTTGCTGACTCTCAGGATGGAAACTGTGCTCTATGTTTATGTGGACACAGAATAAATCTTCAACTGATCCAGTTCAGTTGTTGCAGGAACTTGCTTCGGGGAGGGGTGTATTTAAAGTACACACTTACTGCAATAATTATTTAGCTGTGCTCTGTTCTTCTTACTATATTTGCAGGTGGCTATGTTTTGCTGTGTAATATACTTTAACTTAAGCTTTGGGTAAAGTCATGGCCTAGATGAGCCTTGTGCATCAGGATGTGTTCACCAGCCTGAAAGCTGGCTGTTGGCTGGCTACCCAGCTCTGTGGTCAGTTAAAGTTAATGTAGGCCTTCAGTATCCCTCTGGGCACTTCTGTGCCATTGTCACACCACTATGTCTTGGCAGCCTCTTCTCTCTGCTCCTTCCTGCCCACAGCACTTCATACCCAAAATGGGACCTCAGAGTTTACAGTGCTGCAAACCCCCAGGCCAGTCTGAAATGTGCTACCAAGTAAGGCCTAAGTACAGGATTTGAATGAGTTTTCTTATTTATTGTAATTCAGATGGTTGAAATCCTTCTCCATTACACCGATCGGACTCTGAAGAAATGTCCTGACCAAGGAAAAATCCAGGTGATGGAGCAGCACTTTCAGGTATGGTGCTCCAGAGGACTCTTGTAGAAATCTTTTGGCTTTTTAAATTAACTTTGTTTTGCTGCAAGCATTACTTGCCTATTTTTGAAAAACCTTGCTGTGGTTCAGCTCAACTCTTACCTGTTGTGTGCACTCACAAAATCAGGACTTGGGTTTAGTGGGTGGCAGAGCAGAACCCGTGTGCTCTCTGTGCTCTGCAGGAGTGTCAGTAGAGTTTTTTTCCATATGCACCAGCATATGGAAAACCTGTAACTGTGCCAGCTACCAGCTGAGTCAGATACCTCATTGTTTCTGCTCTGTGTTGGCCAGCCTGCATTTCATGCTTTGCAGGATGTGCTGCTTGGCAGGATTTTTGCCAGTCAGTCCCCACAACTTTGTTGTGTTTGTTCCCCAGGATGTGGTGCCTGTCATCGTGGATTACTGTCTGCTGCTGCAGCGCATGTAAGTCTGGGCTTGCAGGCCTGTCCCCCAGGGCAGACCCCAGCACCCCAGGTAGCCCCCAGTGCTGTTTCCTGTGACACCACGTGGTGCAGAGGAATTGCATCACATCATTCCAGAGCACATGTCACATCACAGTTCAGATGAGTGCCTAAAAAACAGTACCGAAATCAGGAGCTCAGTACTCACACAAAACCATCTCTTGAATTTGCATTGATGTGTTGAGGAAGAAAAGTTGCTTCAAACCAAGAACCTGCCTTGATAGATTTTCCTGTCGTTCTCACTGCTTCCCTTCTAACAGCACTTTTTTTGCTGCGACATCCATAGCTGATTTATGCTGTGTAACTTGCCCCAGTACAGGAGCTGAACAGGGCATTCACTTCCTGAGCCTGGGAGATACAGAGAAAATGGAGTTTAATTTGGAGCCCTTGGAAAGTAGATAAGCAAGGAGATTTTGATAAAATTATTTGATAACTAAACTCTTCCTTCCTCCTAGGGATCTGTTATTTAACCAGATATATGACAAGATGAGTGAGAACTCTGTAGCCAAAGGCATCTTTCTGGAATGCTTGGAGCCATATATCTTGAGTGATAAGCTTATGGGAATCACGGCTCAAGTGATGAAAGACTTGCTGCTTCACTTCCAAGACAAGAACAGGTTGGAAAACTTGGAAGCCTGCATTGTGCATATGGATATCACCAGTTTAGACATACAGCAGGTGAGTGGTTGTGTTGCATACTGTATTGAGCTCCTCTGAATAAATCAGCAGTTACAACGTCTTGTGCTTCTAAGCATAGCATGGCATGTGAGGTTTCCCTGTGTCCCTGGGGTCAAATTCAGTGAGCTGGGAGCTGTACAGTATGGCTGTGTTTTGCTCCCCCACTTTTTGTCCTGGCATGGATTAATGTACCAGCAGCTGAACGTGTTGGAACATCCTTCAGGATTATCTCCAGTCACTCTTTCCCATTTTGAGTACCTTACCTGACATCAAAGGCTGCAGGAGCACAGAAAGCTGGAGTTGTGTTTGTTAGTAGAGCAGGGAGGGGTTCCTGCTCAGCAGTCCTGTTTTCTGATGGCATGGCTTTCCACTTTAAGGGTGAAGCTGCTTGGAAACTTGATGTTACAATTCTCTAACAATGAATTCAACCAAACTACTGCAAGCAAGGTTTTTGAAGAACTGGATTTTTAAAATTTATTCTTTAAGTTCATATGAATGTTAGAATCTAGACAGTTAGATTTTATGCTTGCTGCATGAGCAATAAGTTGGACACTCCTTTGGGGGGTTTGGGGTTTTCACAGAGAGTGGTTCTGAAAATGGAAATTCTCATTCTGCTTTAAGTTGTACTCTTGGGTGATGGAAGTGCAAGAAAAGGGCCTGGGGAGTGAGAAAACTGTGAGCTAGGAACAGCTGTGTAGCTGCCCTGTGCTTTGCTACCTTGCAGGTGGTTCTCCTGTGCTGGGAAAACCGCCTGTACGATGCCATGATCTACGTCTACAACAGCGGGATGAACGACTTCATCAGTCCCATGGAGGTAGGAGAGGTGCTCCTGCAAGAGGGGTTCAGCACACATTCTTCCTAAGAAACAGCATTTCAAACCCAGAGCTTTATTTTATTCTCTGTATTCTGCCTCCTTGCTCATTTCCATTTCAAGAGGGAAATCGTGTGGTATGTGCAGTTTATTTGACTGGATGCAGTAGAGGAGAGAAGTAATTCATAACTACTATGCTTTAGAACACCAAATTCCCTGCTGAGGCAGAAATCCTCTGCAGAGTTAGGGCAGGAAATATAGTCATGTTAATAAAATAAAAAAGAAAAGCAGCAGAAGATAATAACATGATTATTTAAGGAGACTGCATGTACACAATTCATACAAAAGGCCAGAAACAGCCCTTGGTCAAGGCAGGACTTGTTCTGAGCACTTGGAAGAGATCTCTCAGCAGGAAGCACAGGACTCACTCTGAAGGCCCCGTTGATTCTGCTGGTTTTTCTGGAGATGTGCCAATGGCTCTATAACCCCAATGCGTTTCACCATGGAAGCACTGCTGGTGTTTTCTCAGTAGTGCTGAAATAGACAGCTGGGACCATTGGAATGGGAAAATCTTCACCTGCCTAAGTTTTAGCAGCTGTAATCTCCTTTGATTTTTCTAAGGAAGGAGGCTCTTTAGATGGTCATAATTTTAAGGACTTCTGATAATTGACTAATAGCTGTATGAGTACAAGTAACTTTGCTTTCTATAGGCAAGTGTTTAGACAAATTCTCGTTCTACATGCCCAAATGAGGCTCTGGTGACCCTGCTGAATGGGCTGGAGGTTTGTTTAGTGACAGGATATACAGGAACAGGATGTTGGGCTGGTGGGTTATGCTCTGACTGACCTCTGGGACTGCTGAACATTGCTCTGCTTTAGTGTGGCATGTGCTTAAGATTAGAGCTGATGGAGTGAAAGCTGTTTTTCATAAAATCAGCTGTAAAAAGCATCTTTTTCCATGTCTTGGAGTCCTTTGTGCCTTTTAATTAGAAGACATGGTGATAAAGAATTTCTGTGGGAAGACACCCCGCTGATCTCTGCTTTAAAACCACACAGCAGCTTTTCTAGCTGCTTGAGCACTGCCTTTTTTCTTGTTACAGAAGCTGTTCAAAGTCATTGCTCCTCCACTGAGTGCTGGAAAGTCTCTCACAGGTACAGAATGCTTTTCCTTTTAAGATCTCTACTTTTGATACTTGTTATTTTGAATATCCCTAGTCACTGCTAACGGAGAAATGCAAAAAGGGAATACATACCTAATATAAGGGTCTTAGAGGACAGAAGAATGTTCTAGTAGTTTTTACTGTGTGTAAAGCTGCTCAACTTTGTGTGATAAACTGGGGGGGGAAAGAGCTGCATCTGTCTCTTGTCTCGTGAAGAAAGGGTGACAAATAATTTTTGTTTTGTAGATGAGCAGGTGGTGATGGGCAACAAGCTGCTTGTGTATATAAGGTAAGGTCCTTCAGAAAGTGTGAGGTGTTGCCTAGTGGTGGCACCTGATTTTAAACTTGCTGTAGTTGCAGAACCTTATTGGGAGCTTCAGGTTCTGAGAGATTGTGTAAAATAGCAGTGGATGCTCACTAAAGCTCACTTAAATTTATAACCCCTTCCTTTATAGCCCCCTTGGGGGATCAAGTTGGAGGCTTAGAGCCCAAGTTACTGCTGATGCACATTTTTAATGTCACAGTCTGGTTTTGTTGTGTGTAAGACACAGAGCTCCTTGACCAAGGGCTCTGCAGCCTCAAGTTCTCGTAGCAGGCCATGTTCTGCCTTTTGGGATAGCTGTGCTCAGCTGCTCCTTGCTGGGTTCTTTGTCATTTGCAGGAGCTTGTACAGAAGGGATTTATGAGTGAATTCCTCTTTCTGGAGTCTATGCAAGATTGTGAAGTTAGCTTCCCAAAATTAAGAATTTTGTGAGAGATACTCAGTTTTCCCATTACTTTCCTGCTGTGGAATGGCTGCAGATTCATGCAGTGTGTTGGCTGAATGTGTATTAACAGCAGTGCTGCCTGGGATGCTTCTTGCTTTCATGTTTTACAAAATAAATTGGTTTGCCTTGTGTTAAGAGCATCCTGTAAAATAAGTCAAGAAATGAATAATTCTCAATCTCTTTAATGTCAGGTGCCTTAAAATGCCTTCCCTCTCCTTTTCTGTAGCTGCTGCTTGGCAGGCCGTGCATATCCATTGGGTGATATTCCTGAAGATCTGGTACCTTTGGTGAAAAATCAGGTGAGAAACCTCTCAGAAGGTAACTTTCTCATATGAGTTTTTTAGAAGAAGCTGCATGTCTTATTTCATGGGTTTCCAAGGGAAAACTATTATCAGTCTGATAACTGTATCTTCGTGATATGAACTGTAATTACAAAATTAGTTTTTAATGGATGAAATCAAGCAGTTGTTGCAATCTGAACATTTAAATGTAGTATTTTTCTTCCAATTGTAAATTGGGGTGTGGGAACACAGAGTTCTCAGTGATTGGGTTTTTTGCCTTATTATTTACTACAGAATACTTACACAGAATACAATACTTATTATTTACCAGAAATGTGTAGCTGTTTCTTCTTTGTAAACTTAATGTGTCAAATATGGGAGGGTCTTCCTTGTTCTCAAATGCATATGACACGGGATTGACACTGGGGAGAAATATCTTTAAGTAGCTCTTGGTTGTAGATTTCTTGAAGGCTTTTGATTCCTTTGGACTAATCTGACAATTTCTTGAAAGAGAGGATGTTCCTGATCATCACTTTTTGTGCTCACAGAACTTCTTCCTGAATTTCTGGCTGATTTTACAACAAATATTTTTGTTGTGTTTTTAGCATTTCACTTCAGTTTCAAGGTTTCAGTGAGAGAGTGTGCTTTTTCTTTTGCACTTCCTTTTTGCAGTACCATGGAATGGCCGGTTTTTGTTTGTGGTTTTTCTGTGTTTGGATTTTGTTTCCTAGTTCAGAACTATGTATGTGGTAGCTCTGGGTTCCTGCAGCCCATTTCCTCAGCGGCTGTGCAAACCAGCCCACTGCACTTTGCTGGGCCAAGCACTGGCTGTTGCCCTCCCAAGGTTGTTGGGTTGTGCCCTGCTCAGGCTCTGAGGGGAAGCAGGAGCCCAGTCAGCAGCAGCAGCTCTGAGAAGAGCCCTCAGCCTCTCATTTCTGTGGTTCCTGGTGGTGTTCCTGAAAGCTGGGCTTAAGTAACACCTTTTTGTCTGGTGGGTTTGGTTTGTTTTCTTAAGCATTCCTAGCTGCCAGATTGGGATCGAGGAGGCCAGCAGGGAAGGTGTGGATCTGAAAGGCAAGCTGCTAATTCCTGCTGGATTCACTGCCACTGTGCTGACAGGAAATTACTCAGAACAGGAGTAAATGAGGGAACATGACACTTTTAGAGGGTGGCTGGGAGAGCACAGGGGCTGTCAGTTATCTGTGGGATCCCAGTGTGTACCCAACATGTATTCCCGGGTGCTGCTCCAGCCTGGAGCCACCTGCTCCCTTCCTGCTGGCAGCCAGCTCTGCTGTAAGCCTGGATGAGACACCTGCAGCTGGCCCTGCCCTCTTCGTTCTCTGGGGCTGTCTGGACACCTCTGTCAGGGGCTCAGTAGAGGGAGTTTATTTTGGAAGATGCCCTCAAATATCATGAACTGAAAAGTCAGTGGAAGAGACAGAGTTGAAAAGCACCTCAGTCAGTCTTTGCAGTGCCAAAAGCTTTGTGCCTCACAGTGAGGGGGCAGGTTTGGCTGGCTCTTCCCAAGTGAACTGCTGACAAGGAGAGGAGCTGTGCCCTGAATAAGGAGGAGTTGCACAGCTTCCCAGGAAAGCTGCCAGGAGGGGGAGGGAGTTTTCTAATTTCACATGCTTCTGTCTGCAAGTATAAATAAGCCTTTATTTTTTTTTGATCTTAAATTTTGATTGATCTTAAGTTGGTTGGTGAATCTAAGG
>VZTT01058108.1:0-11382 GCA_013400855.1 Buphagus erythrorhynchus | reverse complement strand
CAGGGACAGGGGGTGTGACAGGGGTGTGGGGGTGACAGGGACATGGGGTGACACCTCCCCAGTGATTCTGACTATCAGGACATGTCCCAGGTGAGGAGTTGGGTCTCCTGTTCCCAAAGGCTTCAGGTGTGAGAGGTGGAAGAGCCTGGGTTGATCAATATTCAGCACAGGAAGGGCATTTATTGGGAATTTTTTGTTGAATAGTGACAAAGGAATTTATTTTCATTTTGGGTGCTCAGGATGGGATTAATTTCTCCTGATTTAACCGAAGGAAGAGCATCCCCAGCTAAGGCAGCGTATGGATTGCCTGGAGTTCCAGGAGGGAAACAAGCATTTTTAGGATCAGCTGTTTCAGATCCCTCCTTTAAGATGGCTCAAAACCCCACAGCCCCCACATGTATCCCCTGGACAGAGTGACCCCCCTGGGGACACTGAACCCCACCCTCAGGTCCTGGCAGCTCACAGGAGCCAGGAGGATTTCTAATCAAGTTATAGAGATGAGATCTGGGTTCAGATCAATTGTCCCACATTAATTGCCCCACCTTCATTGCTCCAGCGATCTGGAGCAGCTGTAAGGAAACCCCACAGCTCCAGAAGTGTTGGAGAGGCCACTGGGCACCTTTCCTTGCCAGGAATTCCTGTGTCAGACCGTTCCACTTGCATCAGGCAGGTATTTTTTATTAAGCAGGTGTAATTCCAGAAGCTTTTTTTCACTAAGATGAATCTCACAGAGCAAGGAGAAAATGGAGTCTCCTCTTGCAGCTGGTATTTGTATTGGCTGGAGCTGATCAGTGGTGACAGGAATGAAGTGAATCGTTCCAGGAGAGTAAAGAAGCATGGAAAGAAGAGTTATCACAGTGATTATTTTCTATCTGCTAAGGCCACAGTCCTGAGCCTGGTTTGTCACAATCCAGCTCTCAAAAGTGATTTTGAGAAGAGTCATTGTAGGGATAGGAATGAAAGATTCCACTCAGAATGATGATCCAAGGTAGAGCAACTCCTGTAGTAGTGTCTGGACCTGAGCACAAGGCTGGGTGCAGGTGTTGGGACACCCAATCCCTCTTAGAAATGAAGAGCTGTTGCCAAATTCCTAAAACAAAGGATCCCACCAAATCTGTGAGGTCAGGATTCTCTACAGGATGTCCTGATGTTTGGGTGCAGTTTTGGGATTTACAGCACTGGGGCAGGCACTGATCTCCCTGGAGCTGGGCCAGGGCAGGCTCAGGCTGGAGATCAGGGAAAGGTTCTTCCCCCAGAGGGTGCTGGGCACTGCCCAGGCTCCTCAGGGAATGGGCACGGCCCCGAGGCTGCCAGAGCGCCAGGAGCGTTTGGACAGGGATGGACAGGGATGGACAGGCTGGGATTGTGGGGGTGTCTGTGCAGGGACAGGGGCTGGATCCATGATCCTGTGGGTCCCTCCCAATTCAGGATATTCTGTGCACCTCTAAATGTAGTTTAAAGGGCCTCTGGAGGGTTCCTCCCTGTCAGGAACACAGATGTGACATTGTTCTCATACCCTCCTAACTCCTGACCACCATGAGCACGTGGGAATTAAGAGAAAGGACACATGGGTGGGACATCCCTGAGTGCGAGTTCCTAGGTCACCCCAGGGGGTTGAGGATCACCTTTTGTCATAGGACAAAATCCTATAGATGCAGTTGGATATGGGACAATGCAGTTAAGTGCCCTCATTTTAATGAATTATTTTTAATGAATTAATATTCACACTGTCTGCCTGGGTCAGTGTTCAAATGCAGGACTAAATTGGGATGAGGATTTTTCTGCCATCATTAGGTGGGATTTGATTAAATGACACAAAAGAGGAACTTTCCTTCAGGCTTCAGTTCCTTACATGTAAGTGGCTGTGGAGGTTTTTTCTGGAGAGAAGATCCTGCGTTCCCACTGGAATGGGCTCCCTCTGCTCCTCCTTTCCCTCAGGGTGCTCCAAGGCTGAGGGAGCCAGGCCAGAGCAGGTTGGTGTCCCTGCCCCAAAGACACTGTTTGAGTTAACTGATGGTTGAAGGAATTGTTTCCATTTTAGCCCTGGGATTTATTTTTGGTGAGAACTCCGCAATAAGTGGACAGAGAAGAATCTGCCTGGTATGAACAAGACTCTGAAGAGAGAGACCAATTCCTTCCATTATTGATAACAAAATCATCTTCCCCAGAATAGCAGATGAGGCAAGATTGGCATTTTGAGATAAGGTCCTGATTATTGTCCGTGGATTCCATTACATCCTATTATTTCTCCCAGATGAGACTTTAAATCATCTTTCCTAACTGCAGACAGTTGCGAGTTATTCCTTCCACAGAACAACTATAAGTTATTCCATTAACTTCTCCACTCTTGTTTATTTTTCTATTTTGTTTTAATTAATACAGTACCAAACGTTCAGGAATTCCAAACGAAATTCCTTAGGTAAACACTAGTCTCCAACAAAATGCTGGAAGAACAAAGTAATGAGTAAATTATTTAATAGCATTAAGCCAATTCATAATTCAGCATTATTGATACCAGTGGCTGCTGGTGAGGAAGCAGAGGAAGAGGATGGTGGAGGTCAGCCAGGTGGGAAAACAAAGCTGTGTCCGGCAGGATGGGGGAGGGAGGGGATCCGGCAGGAGAACTTTGGGACGACAGCAGCTGCTCTGCTCCTGAAAGATTTGGAAGAAGTTCCACCTCTTTGGGAGAGAAAAATGCGGGGTAGGTAAAAGTTGCAACTGCTGGAAACAGAAATTAGCGGGAGTTAAAGTTTATGGGGAGGAACTGGAACGAAAGGAAAATCCAGGGGAACCTGTAAGGCTGAGGAAAGGTAAAATGGAAGAAGGGAAAACACCCTAAGAAGACCTGGCAACTGCAACTTGCAGCAGGAGGGAACGTTGGGAATCTGGGAGTGCTGAGAGCTGAGCTGTGCACGGTGAGGAACTGAGGAGCAGTGGAGGAGGGTTTGGGATTTGAGGCAGGATCAGATGGAATGTGCAGCAGGGATGGGCCAAATCCTTGTGTTGTGTGAGCCATAAATCCTCTGGAACCTGAGTGGTGGAGCCAGCAGGGGCCTGGAGCCAGGAGGGACATCCCTGTCCTGGGGGCACCAGGAACAGCCTCGGCCAGGGGGGACTGTCCTGCTCTGCTCCAGGCTGGGACAGCCTCACCTCGAGAGAAAGGGCTAAAGCTGCTGGAGAGAGACCAAAGGAAGGACACAGGGATGGGGAAGGGTCTGGAGGGGCTGAGGGCACTTGGAATGTCCAGCTGGAGCAGAGGAGCCTGAGGGGAGACTCCTCAGGGGCTGCAGCTCCTCCCGAGGGCAGCTCCCATCTCTGCTCCTGGGACAGGGACAGGAGCAGGGAAGGGCTGGAGCTGGGCCAGGGCAGGCTCAGGCTGCAGATCAGGGAAAGGTTCTTCCCCCAGAGGGTGCTGGGCACTGCCCAGGCTCCCCAGGGAATGGGCACGGCCCCGAGGCTGCCAGAGCTCCAGGAGCGTTTGGACAGGGATGGACAGGGATGGACAGGCTGGGATTGTTGGGGTGTCTGTGCAGGGACAGGGGCTGGGTCAATGATCCCTCCAGCTCAGGATATTCCATAATTCCATGATTCCAGGAGTGACAGCAGTCCATTCCCCCAAGTCCCCGCTCCTTCTGATGTCACAGCAGAAAGGTTTTCCCACTTTGGGGGAGCCTCAGAGCTGACCTGGATTGGAATGTGCCACATGAGCCCCCCTCATGCTCAGGTGTCTCCTTCAGAGTTTGCAAATCCCACATGCATATGGTTCCAGGTGGGTGCCTCCCACATGGAGTTCTGCACCACAGTAGTGGTAGATATTCCTGTCCCTCCCACTGGTGGAACAGAGTCCTGGGATCCCTGGTGACCTTTCTCTCCCTCAGATCCTTCCCTGACCATCCTTGCTGCAAGAGGACACTTCCCATGTGGTGCTGCTCCCAATGTCCTGCCAGGACTTCCAAGGGACTCAGTTAATGGTGGTTTATATAAAAATATAAAAATCTTTATATTAAGATATCTCCTCAGCAAGTTTGGGTTAAATTAAGTATTTATTAATAAAGTTTTTCTCAGTGACAAATCCCCTTTTTGCTTAACCCATGAAATTCCATGACCCATTTAGCCCTGAGTGCACTTTTAGCACTTCCTGCAAATAATTAATCCAATTTGGATTAATGGGACTGTGGATGGTCTGATCCTCACTTGATAATGCTTCAATCTTGCTCAGCATTTCCAATTTTGCCTGGAATTATGAGATCTGGGAGGCAAATCAGGAAAGACTCCTGGTAAATGCTCACAGATCATGATTTAGGAGGAGAATTGCTGCTCTCAACGAAGAATTAGGAACAGAGAGAAATTCTTGCGTGAATAGGATGACATTTATTACAAAAAATTGGCCACAGCAAAGGAGCAAATGGTTGGATTTTATGTTCAAAGGCCGAGGAAAAAAAAGATTTAAGGAAAAATAAAAGAGATGTGAACTTTAAGGAAAGCTTTATGGTCCACATTAACAAAAGTTATATTTTGGAACAGCAGAATGAATGTTCCTGAGCCCTGATCCCAAATTTGTGCTTTAACTCGGAACTCCGGCTCCTCTTAAATCCTAACCTATTTAATAACATTTGTGGAACTTCCCTCTCCCACCTCCCAGGGCCTCAGGAGCTTGGGCAAACATCCAGAATGGGATGAAGGGAGCCAGAGGAGGCTTTGGTGCTGGTGCTGAGTGCTCCCAGTATTCCCAGTGATGCCCACTGGGGTCACTGGTCTGCCTGGCAGCCATGGGAAGAGCAGAATTCCATGGGGATTCCAGCAGGAAGGAGCAGAGTAGATGGGACTGGACTTACTGGACTCCCCAGCTGGGCTCAGTTCTGGCTGAGAAACGTGCAGATATTCCTTGATAACTTCCCAAAATCTGCACCAGCAGTGGAGAAGGAACAAACAGGTGAGGGAACAACCCTTCCCTTCCCTTCCCTTCCCTTCCCTTCCCTTCCCTGCCTGCTGTGGCCATCCCTGCCTGCGGGCACATTGAAATACAAACAGCTCTCATATTAGAATTTAGATCCAAACCAAGGATCCCAATTCAACCTGGGCTCACAGATATCAANGGAACTTCCCTTCCCGGAACTTCCCTTCCCTTCCCTTCCTGGAACTTCCCTTCCTGGAACTTCCCTTCCCTGAACTTCCCTTCCCGGAACTTCCCTTCCCTTCCCTGAACTTCCCTTCCCAAACCTTCCCTTCCCTTCCCTGAACTTCCCTTCCCTGAACTTCCCAGAACTTCCCTTCCCCTCACCTATTTTCCAGGGAATTTCTCATGACAGGAACTTTGGACCTCCAAGAGGCCTCACAGCCCCCAAACCCTAAATTCCAAATCAAGTTCCAGCACTCTTAAACAAACCAAAGTCCAAAATTGCTCCTTCATATCTTTGGGAAAGCCCTGCAGGGCTCTAAGGAGTGATCTGGGAACCAGAGGTGGTCAAGCCCTGGAAAGGCTTCCCAGGGCAGTGACAGAGTTCACATTCCTGGAAGAGCCAAAAAACCCCATGGATGTGGCACCTGGGGACATGGATTAGTGGGGAACATGCTGATGGTTGGGCTTGGTCATCACAGAGGGCTTTTTCAACCTGAAGAATTCAGTGATTCTAAGGGATAACTTACAAAAATCCCTATTTTTCCAAAGCCTCCCCCTGGAGTGAGATGGGTACAGCAGACCTGCAGTGTTCCTGCACACCGCTGGAGCATCATTCCAGCAGTCTGTGAGTGCCAGGAAATTGTCCAAGGAAATCAAACCTCAAAACCCCTGGAAATGGAATTGATGCACTGGAGTTAAACCTGGAAATTTAATATTATTTTTCCCTCCTGGAGAATGGAAGCTCAGCTCAGAATCAATTAGAGCAAGCCCCAGGCAGATCTGGTGGTTGATTAATGAGGGACCAGCTGCATCTGTTTTGTTCATTGGTGTGGATTGGGAATGGCTGGGAAGCTTTCCCAAAGCAGGGGACACAGCAAATGCCCCACCATGGGTTCATCATTGCCTTTTCCTGGCAAATAAAAGGCATCTATCCTGGACTTGTTTCTATTCCAGTGGTGAAGCTCCAAAGGTTTGCAAATGGGAGAGTCTTCATGCACCAAAAATCCATGCAATCCATGCTCCAGAAACTTGGGGAAAAATCCCACACTCCTATGGCTGTTTTTCCATTCACACCTGCAGTGGGTGCTGAGGTCAGACACCTCCCATCTCTGGTGACATGAGCATAAAAACCATGGAAAACCTGGATGTTCCTGTCCAAACCTTTCCATTGTCCCTTCATGGTGTTGTGATTGTTTTGCCTCCATCAGCTATTGGGAGTATTCCATATTGATAAGGCGGGTTCGGACCAGCTGTCTTGGGTTGCAGTACAGGATGTGCCCAGCAGTGTGTATTCTATCCCCAGCTGTTAAACCAGCTGGGGCAGTGTTCTTTATCTTTCCCACAACCCATCCTTCCTCCAGGAGATATCTCCTGTTAATGGGCCATGGAGTCCCACTGCATGGCTGATAAAATTACATCATCCCACTGGGAGATGCTCCCCCCAGGGGGAGGAGCCAAGCCTTTCCTACATAGATAAAATCTGAGATTTGGAACACCAAGGCAGCCTTTTTCCATTGGATCCCAAAGGAAAATCAGACCTCTCCACATCATCACTGGACTTTTGGAGGAAAACTGCACCTTCTACAGGAGCACTGCTCCAACAGAACCACATCTGTCACTGCAGAGGATTCAGCCACCATTTAATGGGACTGCTGCCAACACCCTGACTGACTGACGGGGGGTCAGCTTGGATTCTGACTCTGTCAGTGTTTTGGGTTTGGTTTTTTTTTGTGTTTGTTCTTTGTAATACTGTATTTCTATTTTAATTTTCCTAGTAAAGAACTGTTATTCCTATTCCCATATCTTTTCCTGAGACCCCCCTTAATTTCAGAGTTACAATAATTTGGAGAGAGGGGGTTCACATTCTCCCATTTCAAAGAGAGGCTCCTGCCTTTCTTAGCAGACACCTGTATTTCAAACCTAGACACCAGCTCAGTGCCAGGTGGGATCCGTCTGTGGATCCAGGGCATGGATGAGCCAGATGGCACCTCCAGGATGCTGGGAATGAGGCCTGGAAGCTGCCAAATGGATCCCTGTGGGCAGATCCCTGCTGCCTCAGCCTGACCGAGGGAAATCTGGGAGGAAAACTGAAGTTATGGATGTGGAGGAGCCACTAAAGCCTCAAGGGCTGATTTGTCCCTTCATGACCTGGCACATTTTATTCCCACTTTTCCTCTGAGTTCCGTAAATCATGCAGGACTTTTTGAGAACCACATTCCTGGAGCCCAGGGTGTGTTAATTTGTGCTGGCACCAAGGCCATGCTCCAAACTCGATTAAACTTCACTTCAGCAAAATTTGGGGTGGCAGGAGATCCAAGAGCTGCTCTGTCCCAGCAAAATGTCCTCATAGCAGGGTCAAATCCCAGCCACTCCTGGGAATTTAAACATTCAGGGCCCAAGTTCCTCAATAAACCAAACCTCATTGCCTGGTTGGTGACAAATAATCCCAGCATCACCCACACCATGTTACTCAAGGCTTTCCCAGATGGGAAATTCCCATTGAACATTCCATGGCTGCTCTTTGCCATTCCCAGAGAGCTTTATTCCTATCCAAAGGGGTGGATTTGTCCCTGGATTCTGCTGGAGAGCGGAATGTCACCTTTGCAAATGACTGATTTGGGCTGAGAATCAGAAGAGGGGGTGCAGATGTTCAAGGGAAAGCTGGAATTTTGCCTTTTAACCAGGAAAAAGTCAAATATTCATCCTGGGAAAAGCATGATTGCCCTGTTTTTTGTTAGAAAAAACAAGAAAAATGCAAGGAATAATAAAATAATGTTTTAGAAAAATGCTTCAGCAGCTTAACCCTTGCTTATGCCTGGAATCCCGGCTGATTTCCTTCCAGTAAAATGTTCCTTTTCCATGTTTTTCCAGCGGAAATGGCTTTGAAACCAATCATAAAGCAGAAATGGGGTTAATTTTTTCCATTTGCTTTTCCTTTCTTTTTCCTTTAAGAACTTTTTCCTCTAAGAACTTTTGCCTCTTTTTTTTTTTTTTATAAGGGGGATGGGGAACAGAATAAAAATCCCTCCGTTTTCAAGGAGCTGCCCCAATATTTTAAATAATATGCACAGAAAATAAATTTCTGATAAAAATCAATGTTAATTAATTCAGCCAAACAGAGAAAAGTTGGGCTGATTTCAGTCAACATTGTTCTTTGTCCTTTTCCTTTTCCAGCTTCCAGGCTTGTGCCAGGACCTGGCTGCCAGGAATAATTTTGGGGTTGTGGTGGCAGGGGACAAATCTTTTTCCAGCTCCCTTTTCCTCTTATTCTGCCTCTTTTGTCTGTGCTTTAAGATGTTTTTCCATTTTCTGTTTCCTTGAAATCTCCCTTTATTTCCAAGCTCCCTCTCTCATTTTATGGGGAGCCTTGGATAGGAAAATGGGAATGAGAACCTGTCCCTAAAAGGAAAGCAGTGTGTCTGATCTCGATGTGCCAGGGCTTTTCTTCACCTCCTGCATGCCAGGAAAATCAGGGAATCCTTCTTTAGTGACATTTCTGGAAGCTGCTCCATCCCACTGCCCACTCCCACACCACTGGAAATGTGGAAAAATTGCTTTTGATGGATCAAATCTGAAGTGTTCAGACCACTGGCTATGATTTTCCACCTCCCAAAAGAGGAGCAGCTCCTGAATTTGTGCAGGAGCCACGAGTGGTTCCACGGGGGTGGGATAACCTGGATGGGCCATGCTTTATCCCAGTGGGAATGCTCCCATCAGTGTCCCTTTGCATTCCCTGTCTGTCTCTCTCAGCCAGTTCCTGACTGCAGGGCCCTTCCCTTTCCATCACACATCCCATCCTTACTCCCAGCCCTGCCAATCACCCGTGGCTGCCCCTGGAGGTCTGAGCCAAGAGACTGGATGGGATTTCCTGATGGAATCTGTGTCAGGCATCAGTCAGAACTGGATCTGGCAATGCCTGACAGGCTGTAGCTCCTCTGTCCCAGCTTTTTTGTCACTTTGAAAAGAAGGAAGAGTTGGGGAGGGACTCCAGGGTTGTTCCTGGCTGGCCCAAAAGGAAAATTAATTTTTCGGTGCCTTTCTTTTATGGAAAGGTGGAAGAAGGAAACCACGGAGCCCTTTAGTGCCTCCTTCTCCCAGTCCCTCTGAGCTCCTACAGCCCTTACCCCAATCCCTGCAGCCATGTCCTTGCCTGGCACTCTCCAGATCCATGGAATGCTGCCTTGGCCATTTCCTTACTCCTGCACATCACAGGGAAGTGTTGGAATCCCCACCATTCCTGGAAGTGTCCAGGACCCACACAGATGTGGCACCTGGGGACATGGGTGGGTGGTGGCCTTGGCAGTGCTGGGGAAGGGTTGGACTGCAGCATCTCAGAGGATTTTCCCACCCTTGATTCCATGATTCCATGGTTCTGTGGCTGCTTTTCCACCCACATCAACATCCCTCTGCCACCACTCACAGCCCTGGGGCTGCTCTGTGTCCCTGCCCTGCTTTGTCCCAAATTTAACCAAACCTGGGCAGTCCTTGAGCTCCATCCATGAGTGAAGGCTCCTGTAGGTGTGTGACCATGTCATAGAGAATCATGGAATCCTGGAATGGGTTGGGAGGGACCTTAAACCTCTTCTCAGGGACACCTCCCACTGTCCCAGGGGGCTCCAAACCCTGTCCAACCTGGTCTTGGACACTGTCAGGGATCCAGGGGCAGCCACAGCTGCTCTGGGCACCCTGTGCCAGGGCCTGCCCACCCTCCCAGGGAACAATTCCTTCCCAATATCCAAACTAAATTTACCCTTCTTCAGCTCCAAACCCTTCCCCTTTTTCATGGCTGTGCCTCTGCATCTCCCCTCTCCCACCAGTGACATTTGCACAATGCAGTTTCCATTTCCTACTTTGACATTTTATTTATCGAAGCAAGAAACCAGAAGATAAAGAACTTCCAGCAACAGCCTGGGATTCTTGGATTCTTCCGAGGTTACTTCTGGAGCAAGTTTTCCCTCCCACCCTCCCTCGTCGCGACACCCAGTCAATATTTGAGTTGATAATAAAAATCTATTTTCTTTTCAGCTTCCCTGCCTCAAGAACAACATGTGCCTTGTCTTCCCTTCGCTTTGCTTATCAGATTCCAGCCAAAATGAATGGGCAGAGCTCTTACAAACAGAGAAATTAAATGAAAACAACACCAGTGCCAAGTTCTCTGCAAACACAGGAGTGAAATGAAAAATGCCACTCGCTGGAGATTCACCCAGCATGTTGAATTATTATCTGTCATGGCCTGTTCCTACATTTGTCCTTTCCCTGGGGTTGATAAATAAGACTTCCCACAAGTTCCGAAGCTGTGGCAGGAGTTGGGGAGCACATTCTGTTCATAAATCTCAGGACTATCTCCCTGACTCTCCTGGCAGCCCCATTGCTCAAAAGTCCTGCACTTCCCATGTCCTGCTTTTTTAATGGATAACTTGGAAATCTTTCTTTCCCTGATGCAATGGCCAGGTTGATCCAGCTGTGCCTGCAAATCCTGATTTCCAAGAGAAAACCTTTGATGCACCACAGCTCTTTGGGCAGATTTTGGGCTTTCATGAGGTTGGGTTCTGGTGCTGGGGCTGTTTGATGGCTGAGCAGCCCCAGGGGCTGGTGCAGCTGGGGAAAAGGGAAAAGGGAAATTCCCCATCCTCACCTGAGCTCAGTCCGGCCAAAAAAACCCCAAATCCCATCTCTCATGAGGGCCTGGCCTCAGAGGCACCATCTGTGCAGGGAGCAGGGAAAACATCCTCCAGCCAGAGGAGAGGGATGGGGCATAGGGATCACCCTTTGAAAGGGGATTTAGGTGAGGAAATCAGACTTGGGCCACTCATTTATGGACACTGAAGGTGAAATGAAATCACTGGGACAAAAATAAAAAAAAGAAAAGGAAAAAAAATAAACCCAAAGAAAATCCAATCTAAATCAGGTTTATCAAGATTCGTCCCAGGAATTTTTTGTTTGGGAGCAGAGCCCTGCAGAACAAGGCTCAGGGCCCAGGCCTGGAGGTGAAGAACATCTTTGCTCAGGAGTTTCCAGCCCATCAGCCCCTCCCTTCCCCTGATTTTCTCCTGAAAAATCTGCTCCCTCTGCCCAATTTCCACAGGAACATGAGGATTCCAGGTGAAGTCTCCTCAGTTCCTCCTCATGGAGCAGCTGTCCAAGCTGTGTCACAGGATGAATTGGGATCTATTCCTACCTTTTCATTGTCTGCTGGGCCCCACCTGCAGAATCCTGCCCTGCACTTGGTTTGGAATGTGCCAGGTCCCTTCTCCCTTATTTTT
>VZTT01058069.1:5962-19589 GCA_013400855.1 Buphagus erythrorhynchus | reverse complement strand
TGGCTTCCCTTGATCAACCAGGTAGCTAATGACAACCTTTGCATTACCCTGGGAATCCCAGGATCCATTTCTGTGTAGGATGGGTTGTCCTGTCACTTGTTCTTGCCTCTGCATTTTAGAATAATTTAGAGCCATTATTTCAAACTAAATTTATTTTAGAACTGCATTATTTATTAGTTTAAAGTCTGACTCCAGGAGAGTGACATGTACCCTGTAAGTCAGCCACAGTGGTCTGCCCTTTAAAATTTTGTGAGGTGACAGCCCATATTTGCCATTCACAATGCCTCTTGTCTACCTCACTAGGAGAGCCAAATGCATTCAGACATTTCAGGCCAGTCTCTGCATCTACTTTTTGCATGTTTGGTTTTAAAGCCAGCGTTTTTCCTTTCTACAGTCACATTGGATTGGAGAGATGGGCACAAGGATATTTTGCATTTGCAGGGCCCAGTAAAGAGTCCCCTTGGTCCTGTCTAGCAGTAGGGGAATATTAAACCCAGAGAGAATTCTCTTTGCAATTTTGCTTTGCCAACAGTAGTTTCATCTGCATGTTTACAAGGATGGGCTTCCATACCAAGAACACAAAATAACAAGGCATCATGGTTTAACCACAGCCAGCAGCTGAGCACCACAGAGCTGCTCACTCACTCCACCCACCACCCTGGTGAGAGGGCAAGGAGAATCAAGGAAAAAAAAACACAGTAAAACGCACGGGTTAAATGAGATATCGATCATGTCCCCGGAGTCCCAAGAACACTGTACCCAGTGGTGGCATTGCCAGGGCCAGCAGAACATCTCCTTTCTAAGCAGAAGGCTATGGTGCGATATTGGGATCAGGGGCCTTTTGGAGGAGATCATTACAAGCACCCTAGATTTTTTTCTTTGAGGGGAAACTTTCAGCAGCAGATCTGGGGAGAAAAGCCTTGCACTGGTTAGGACATCCAAATGGGTTGTCCTCTCACCGCTTGTCCCCTGTGAGTGGGTTTTCCATAATTTGCCTATAGAGCTGAGAACCAGATTAATCTTGTGGCTGGCATTGATAAGTTCCTGGTTTAAGTCATGGCTGCAAGAGAGTGGAATCCACCAATCTGAATTGAGCCCTTGAAAAGCATCCTTCTTAGATGAGTGCTGTACTGGAGGGAGCTGTGAGTGGGACAGGCAGGATGGCAGCCAAAATTCACAAGGCTGCAGTTTAACACAGTGACCTACTCAAAGCAGAAGCAAAACAAAACAGTTGTTATGAATACGTATCTCTATCTTTCTACTATTTTAACAGTAAAAAAAGAAAATGCCAGGAGCTCTCAATAACCGTGCTTTTCTCAGCAAGCTGAGGAAACACAACAATCCTGATCTGGAGCAGATGGGAAGGTGTGAGTTTGTGGTTTTTCCTATGCTTGCTTTTAAAATCTGAGAACGCACTCCCCCTTCTCACTCCCCAGCAGCAGGAGCGCTCTCCATAAAATCGGATTCCTCTCCACAAGCCAGTAACTGCACACTCAAGAGGGGTATTGGCTGTTTATTCCAGAGTTGCGCAAGCCTGGTGGTATTCCAGAGATGGAGCGCGCCCTGCCGCACTTTCCACTACGTTATTTACACGCACAGGTTCGGAGTCAGTGACTTCCCAAGCACAGCCCAGCTATCACGATTAGTAAGGAAATTTCCATACATTGCATAACCCAGATAACTTCTACGCATGCTCAAGGGCAGGATCTTCACCCGGTCAGGGCTTTATTGCTCTACAGGCGTGATTTTAAGTGTTATGATGCACATAGTTCAGCTATAGGATACACACACCTTGATGTATTGCCAAGTTATCAATGTATACAACAGACATACATCAACATCCTGATTTACTACATCCTCAAATCTCGTTAGTTCCCGGATGTCCTGAACTAGGCGATGCCAGCCGCTCCCGGTTCCACTGGTTAGGTCTCCTCTCTTGCTGATTAGCCTTGAAAGTATACAAAGCTCTTACACCAAAGCACATCCTGACTCAAGGCAACCTTGATGCCCTCCACATCCTGCGGCAGGCGGGTTCTTTCAGGTCCCTTCCAACCCCGGGCGTTCTATGCCTGGGTATTGTGCATACGTGTTCACTTTGCTTAATCACACAGCTCGCTAATCCAAGTTCTAAAAAGAAAGTACAAACATAAATAAAAAAAAAAAAAAATCCAACACCACAGTGTTGATAGGAAACTGTAATTTCGCAGTGATGGCGTTTGACACAGCTGCAGCCACAAAACAGCCACTGGGCTGGAGTGCAGCTTCATGGTGTTAGAGCAGCTTTGAGCACCGTGCTGATATTAAGATGCATCACCAGGTTTGTGCTGTCTTTGAGATGCTGTCCCGCCGTGAATTTTGTTCCCCTGATACTGACTGTTTCTGTTGGGTGAGGTAGGTTTCAAAAGACCTAGCTGATTAGAATTTGGCCTTTAATTTCACTTAACTACTGTGAATTAAATTCTCTGCTGCACCCATGCACCTCCTGCTCCTCCCCTACCTCTGACAGAGGGAATTCTTCAGAACACAGGATATATCAATATAGGTAGGATAAACCACTATACACCACGCAAATAAAACAGAATCAAGGGGGTTCATGAGAGCTGCTGGAAAGAAACAGAAGATCCATTATGTGGGAAAAAAATATATTGCTCAGGAGCCATCCCTCTATGAAGATGAAGGTTGAGTTCTTCAAACCACATAATTTTTGTCATTTTCTGAAGTTGCTCCTCTCATGCCAAAGTGTCTATTGGAATAAGCTTTGACCATGTCAAAATGCAGTAAATAAGTACGTTTTCTCAGCCACTGCCTAGGAAGGCTTGGCCCAGAGTCACACAGTCCAAAAGTCACTCCATATTATAAAACCAAATTTTGAGAAGCCCTGCAGCCAGCCAGGACCAGAAAGAAGACAGGCAGAGTGAGGAGATAAACTGGGGAGGATCAGAGGCAGCAGCCAGAGAAAAGGCAGAAAAAGGGGGGTTTTTCACATGGCATAAAAGCAAGCACACCTGCAAAAAGGCTCTGCTGCTGCCTGTTTTTTGGTTTTAATTTTTTTTTTTTTTTTTTTTTTTTTNTTTTTTTTTTTTTTTTTTTTTTTAGTGGGGAGGAGGAAATATGAGCTTTTACCTCCAGGGAGAGATGCACTGGCATACTCCAGTGGAAAGACCAGTTACAGTGTGGAAGAGAAGGAGCACAATTAATGAGGTTTCCAGGGCTGTACGCACTTTGCTGGGTGTTACAGTCAGTCGCAGTCCCCCAGCTGTTAAAGCTTAAGGAATACTGTTCATCCAGCTTGCCATCTGCATCTCCCTTTTCATTATAAAAGGATCCCGAATCAAATTGCAGGCAAAGACTTTTGTCCCCATGGCACACTGCTGCTTGTGCCAGGGGCACTGCTGCTGCCATGCCTGCCTTCATGTAGCAAGAAAGTGCTGGTGGATGGCAAGGTGCAGAGTGGAGGACAAAAGGCTCCCTAAAGCTGCTTCTTAGCAAGAATTAGCTGCTGCCCTCTTAATGGACTCAACACCTTCTAATCCTGCTTTTGCACTGCAGACTGGCTTGCCCTCCTCGCCTATGACAGGCATACACTCTGCACGCACTGATGTCTGCCACAAAAAGCTCGTAGTCACCAAAAGGCGTGGTTTTATGAAACCCCTGCCTTTTGGCAGGAAAGTGGCCCGGACTCTGAGCAGGTGGCTGCAAACGCCCAGCTGATGGCACTGTGTCTTCGTCAGTCTGCCTGTCGGGGGGAGAGCGGTGGGTTACCCGCCTGTGATCAGTGCCTAGAAGGATTGTTGCAGCGCCAAACATAGTCCACGACCTGCCGTTTTACCCTCTAGTTAACACTGAACAGGGGTGCTGGCATCTGAAAACCTGGCAGAGGAGGAGGCTGTTGTGCATGCAGAGACCGTAGCCTGGGCACAAGCTGGAGCTGGAGGCTGTGGCAGGGACAATGTGTGGAAAAATTCATGTCAACAGAGGTTTATGTCCAGAAAGGAGACAGAGGAGTCCTGTAACTTTATTCATGAACAAAGGGAGAGGCCATGGGGCATTTGCCCATGGGGTTTTGATTTGCCACTGTATGGTCCCCTTAATATCCCTTTTTGTATATTAAATTATATTCATATTCTATTAAGTCTTCTTCACTCAGTTCAGGAATTTAACATGACATTGGCTGAGCAGCAATCCATGTCAATTAGTAACATTTTCTGAAACTGATAGTTTCTCCCCTTACTTCCTTATCTAAAAGTCCCTGGCCCTGTCTACAAGTAGATTCACACAGTCAGTTTGTAAAGACACTTTAATCTTATTCCTTTCAGCAACAATCTTGGTTCTACTCTTGGGAGATGTGGGTGGTATGAAAGTCTGAGGAGCAGCTGGTGACAGCCCCACACCTTCCTCTCTAGGACAGCCAGCTATGACTACAGTGGAACATCATCAGCACTTTCTGGGAAAGAAGGAGATGCAGCCAGTCCTGTTCCACTTCCCCATGGCATCTGCCTGCTTTCTGGGGGAAAATGAACCATGCTGCAACTAGCTGGAGACTTCCCACGCCCATGGTGGTCACCCTGATCAGTGAAGAAGCTCCACAGCTTGCAACTCTAGAAGGTGTAGCAGTTGCTAGAGAACTAAAATACAAATCAGACTATCATAGTGCTCAAGAAAGCGTATGTGCACTGTGTACACTTTCCCTCACAGAACAGGTGACTACTGCTACTGTGATTTGGACATGCCTGGCTTGAAAACCTGCCATTTGCTGGCCAGCTGGTCAAACGGGAGGCTTTCTGGTCACTGACAAGCATTTATAATTAATAGCATTTTTTACTGAACCCTCCTGGGGGCATGTCTTCTTTTGAAGTAGCTGCAGTTTTGCTCAGGCAAGTAGAGTTTTACTAAAGTTGTTGGAGACATTTAAAGTACTTTGTAAAAGGTTTAAAGAGCAGAGAGAAGGCAGAGTGATGGAAGTGGCAAATTTGCAAGTATTTTTGCTGGTTTTGTGGTGATCTGTGTAATCTCAGGGCTTCTGCTACATCTCCACAAGTACCCTAGACCTAGGTACCAGCAGCAGTCATTGCTGAATTTCCTGCCCCCACCATGCCCCAGTGTACCTCAGTGCCTGCTCCTGGCAAGCACCTCTCAGGCCCTGAGCTCCACAGCCCTCACCCAGCTGGGGATGCTGAGGGTCCTTGCAGAAGAAGACACCCTGAGACACCCGCCATTAGAAGAGCCTGCATCTATGTTAGTCTATGTGCTCCGGGACATGGGGGCAGCTGTGGCCTCTTGGAGGACAAGCGGGGAACAACATGTGGCACTTATGTCACTAACTGAAGGAAATTCTAATTTTAAAATGTAATGTACTGAAAGCACTATCCACTTTAGGGTCCTCTTGGTTTTCATTTAAGTGCAGTGAAATCCTGCAGAAACCAATGTCAGTCTCCCCGAGTTACTGGAGCCAGTGAGGAATGCCTAATTTCCTCATGTGTTCTCAAAGTGAGCACATCAAATAAATCATAGTGTTTCAATTACAAGTGGACCCAAGACAAAATACATTCTAAAGAAAAGCTTTAGGTTTCTTAGATTTGAATCTATCTATTCTGTCTCTGAGTGAAATGTAGACAGATTGCATTTATGGGTTTGCTGCTTGTGCCAACGAGGGACCCTGCAATTAGAAATTCCACTTAAATACTTCTTGAAGAACCAACTAAAACACACCATGCCTAAGCCCTTTGGGTCCCTGTTCAAATCATTTTAGGGTAACATGGTTAAAAATACTTGATCGTGCCTATCTGCTCTCCACTCTGCTTGTAGTGCAAGTAAGTGGGGGGGCACAGCCAAGTGCAGTTGAAACTCCACCATAATATTTTATATTGGAGTCAAGCCCTTGGTTTACCAAGCACTAAACCTACACAGACAGAGGAACTGTAGGATGGACATGCAAGCAGGTAGCAACACATCTGTGTCTTGTTGCTAGAATTAGGGACAAAGAAAGAGGATCAAAGTTTAAAATAGCAGCAGAACTACATGGCCATTGACTGATCCTGTAAAAGGCAGGACAGAGGTTGGAAGCTCTTGTGCATTTACCTACCTTCTCTGAAGTTACTGGGGCAAGCCAGAGCTGCAGAATGCACATAGCTTCTATTTTCCGTCCTAGAGGACATTTGAACTGTGAGACATTCAAATTTGACATCTAGCTTGAAAAAGAACAGAGTGAGAGAGAGGGAAGATGGAGAACTTTGTCCTGGATGGCAGAAGCAAGAGTCAGAGCTCAACCATGACTGTGGGACGCCTCAGGTTCCAGGAGAGCTGGAAGAGGAGAGAAGGATCATGGAGGCAAGGTCTGGGTGGCAGAACGGTGTAGATTATACATGGAACTCGAGGCTGGGGCCAAGGGCTTGGCTTTGGAAAATCACAGAGAACAGCAGAGAACTGAATGGAGGCACAGCTGGGTGATATTTGGGTAAGTGAAGAGAAGGGGTGTAAGGTAAACAGGTAGAAGGGAAGTGGCTGAACATGTGGAGAGCAGAAGCACAGGGTAAGTTTTGTGCGTGGCATGAAGATCAACTGTCTTTTCAAAGAATAGAAAAAATAGGACTTCAGTGATTAACGTGAGGTGAAAAAGGTGATTCATGTGATCCTCAAGGAAAAAAAGAGAATTAAAAAATAGTTGAAAGTCACATTTCTGCACTTCTGTGAAGGCAATGTTGCGTATATTTGTGTGACCACTTCAGGGAGCAGTAATGGATGAAAGATCCGACCCTTTAACTTCTCAGATCTTGTAGTGAATTCTGGCTGCACAGCAAAAGATTCACAGCAGAAAAAAAAACCCACAGCACTTGGGCTTGATGAGCCAGAGCTCTCCTTAAGCACAAGAGGCTGGGGAGCATGAAAGGGTGTTCTAATCCCATCCTACACTTAACTGAGACTCAGAGGCAGCAGATCACCTTTGCCCCAAACGCTAATTTTCTGCTACCTCCTGGAGAGCAATAACCTCTGGTGCATCACCTTGGATTGCAGTCTGATAAGCCAGCAGGAGGACGCAAAGACAGGAGCTGTGGGAGGTCAGGTACCGCCAATGCCAGTGCTTTGTGCACCATCTCCTGACTCTGGGCTGGGCCAGTTGGGAGGTGAGCTTCTCATCTGTTCACACGTCCAGCAGCACTCATAGGCTGGCTGTGTCTAGTACAGAAATCACGCGAGGTGTGCACCACAGGCTGTAGGGGGGACAAATGCTGACACAAGTCAGTTCTGCCTTGGAGGAGGAGGGAGGAGGGGCACAAAGGGTTGACATTTGTCAGAAGGTCATCAAGCTGGCAATCATCCTTTAGGCAAGAGGCTAGCAGAGCTCACAGCAGTCCTGGCTCATTGTGAGCCCACCCTTGGAACAGGCTTAGAAGACAGAGGGGGCACAGAGAGAACAGGTCTCAGGAAGGGTCACTGGAAACCACACCACCCAGCTGCAGCACCACATCTCATCTCAGCACAAGACTTCCCAGAGCTGGAGCTGGCCCAAGAGGTGCCTTTGGAGACTGGAGACTTCATTGCACTGGGATTATTTTTGTGGTGAAAGATCTCATGTCGTGGGCTCTAAGGAGATGAACTGCCCTTTGCTGTTTCTTTAAAAAAACTGGATTAGATATAGAAGAGAGCAGTTTGTTCTTACAGGAAAAATAAGTGAAGAAATACTGCCTTTTCCTTTCAGACAGCTGCACTCAGTCTCCAGCTGGGACTGTGAAAGAGAGCACCATTGCTGGGGAGCTTCCAAACCCAGAGAGTGCTGCGCATCCATGCATGCTATGGGAAGCAGTTGTACACTGTTAGGGCATTAAAGGGATTAAATTACATTCCCCAATGAGCTCTGAGCTGCTGGTGAGATCCAGCAGCCCAAGCTACCTCCATTTTCTAGGAGCTCACTCAAACAGTCAAGCAAGGCCCATCTGGTCTCCTGATCTTCATGCACAGGGGTAAGAACAGGTCCAGTGCCCCACAGGAATAAATACGGCTCAACACACACTGAGTTGAGCTGAGCTATTTATGGAGGATATGGCAGACCCAGTGTGCTGCTGAATAGCCATGGTGCTTCTCTCAGCTGAGGTTTGTGAGGGAAGCTGTGGGCAGCCTAAAACCTGCACAGCTGGCATGTGTAACCATGCCCTTCTGCTCTGCTTGGGGGAAGGGGACATGGAAAGTTTTCTCATCAGCACGGGTCTGAGCAGAGAAATTGCTCCTGCTGACAACACCCAGTGAAAATCAGTTGCTGGCTTCTTTGTAGTGTTGCTTAATAAAAGGCACAATGAGTTTCAGTGAATATGCATTTCCTTGATACTATTTCAGTGTCATAATTACTCTATCAGCAACCTGCTTAAAATGGAGTTATGATGGAGCACCAATCTTATTAGCTAATTGTGCTTGCTAGTCTGTGGCTCTGTATTTCACAGCCACATTACAATGGCTGGCTGATGGGCTCTGCAGCCAGCATACTTTTAATTCCCCCTGGATTTCATTATTGTGACTGCAAAGGAAGAAACAGAATAGCAGATGAAGCTATTGCTCTTTAGGCTTATGAATCTGCCTATGCCTTGTACTGAGCTCTGCCCTTAGGCTGAACAAGTTGGCTGGACTCATCTGGAAGAGTGAAAACAAAAATTTTATATGTGTCTGCATTTTGTGATACAAAAAAATTTAACCCTTTGACTCAGGAGCAGCTGCTGAGTTTTTCCCAAAGAGTAGACTACTTCAGTGTGAAGTGCTAATAATTTTTAATAGCTTTCACCTGCACAAACACACCACAGGTATATCTGGACATATGTGACATACTCAGTACCCCATGCCTTATGTGTTACTACTGTCACACCGAAGTGCTCTGTGTCCTGGCCTTCAGCACTGCATAATTTCTTACCAGACCTTCTTAACATTTTTAATACCAGAACAGGCAGCAAGGACAGCTTTTCACCCTTGCAAAAGTAAGACACTCAATGAAGACTCTCTCCAAAAGCTCCTTCTACTGCAAATCCAACGATGCTCAGATGGCAAGGGCTCAGTTGTCTTCATATGACTTTTCAAAACATCTCCACATAAATACTTAATTCTAGCCAAAGCAACTTTTTTTTTTTTTTTTTTAATNTTTTTTTTTTTTTTTTTTTAATTTCCAGTAGCAGTTCATTACAGCAGTTGTAATTTTTAAAGGCAAGCACAAATACCCTGTAAAGAAACTGCCATCCCTCCTGTAAGCATGGCACAGATAATGTGCTCTTGGATCCCTTCTGAGCTTTCCACCAGCCCAATCCTGAGGAGGGTCTCTGAGCTCTGGCACCTCATTTACTATTTACTGCCCTTTCTATTTTCCATTACCTTTTCCCTACTTACCGGTTTTCTAGCTTGATCCTTCGAGAAACGTTAGCTGGAAAACATCTGCAGGACCTCAGTGGGAGTGGGCAGAGCTACAAGGTGCAAATACACAGCTGCTCCAGAGCAGCCTGGACAACAAACAAGGTTTTGCCATTGCTGGAACTTACCCCGATTGATGTTATGCCTCTGGCTTGGCAGGTCATCAGTCCATTCCCTCCTTCCCCCGACTTCCTTCACTGTATCATGGCTGTAGCCCTTCTGGAGTCTGACCCCAGTTTGTGGCCACACATCAAATATTTAGCTTATTTCAAACAAGAGTTTGTTTGCCCCCATGGCTCAAAACCTCAATGCTTTTACTTGCCTTGTTATGTGCTATTCTTAAAGTAAGTTCAGATGGTGATTATGGAAAGGTGGGGGGCCCTGGCCCATTAATACAATGAAGTGAACAGAAATTCAGACTTGTGTATAGTTCTCCTACACTCTTCATTCAAGCTTTGATTCCTTAAGAATTCAAGCTTTGATTTCTTTAAGAAGCTTAATAGCTTTTCAAGCTGTTCATTTTCTGGGAAATTCAGACCTGCAAGCGCTTATGCTATTTCTTTTGGGGAGCAAATTACATTTTTATAAAGCTGTCAAACTTCATCATAAACAGCATGAACCTCACACGCTCTTCTGGCAGGCTGGTCTCCTGCTGCAATGCCATACAGACCTTTCTGAGGTTTTCTTGTCCTTTTCTTGTCCCATAATGCACAGATAAAACACAACAGCTTTCAAAAGCAAGCTGTGATGCTCCTTGCCTGGAGACAGTAGGGCTTCTGTGCCCATAAGGAGGAAGAACTCCTCTGCAGATCTCCTACCCAACCTTTCAAAACAGGCAGCAAACTCATGCTTTGAAATCCCTTTATTTCATTCAGCAATGTTCAACATTAGGTACTAAAGTTAGGTTTGTTGTCACTAGGGGCAGTGCAATTTTGAGAGATTTGAAAGACATCCAGCACGCCTCCCAAGTGGATTGTTCTTCTTGCAGAAAGCAGGCAGTGAATTACCAAGACCCACTAAAGGACTGGGATCCTAAGGAGGAGATTTTCTAGAGGATTGAGTTTTCAGATATTTTAACTAGCAGAAGAGGAATGAGTCTGAGGTGTTCATGTCTGTATCATTTCTCTTGCATAGAAGGCAAATTCCACTCAATTGCCTCTTGCAGCTGCAGAGGCATTTTTAGATCCCAATTTCACACAATACCTTACTGCCCCTATTTCATTCATCCATCCTCCTGTAGTATCTGAGTACTGACTGATCTTTAATGTACTCGGCCTTCATGGAATCCTCATCTTTGAGGAAAGGGAGGCACAAAGACAGAAAGTGGTAAGTCCCAGGAAACAGAGGAGGTCTTTGGTGGAGCAGAAGTGTGTTGGCCCCAGGCAGGTGTCCAAATCCGAGCCATCCCTTTCCTACCTGGAAGCAATGATGGGAGGACATGGTAGGTCCTGCAATCAGAAGTGGCCAGACTACCCTGCTCCACCTGGCATTGCCAATGCCTAGCAAATCTTTTTTATCCAAGGTTTGTATTCAGGACTTAATATTTAAAACCAGAATACAAGTCAGAGCTACCAGAAAAGTAATTAAAAATGGGAGAGATTACTATTTCTGGGACTGTGACCAACTTTCTTTTTTTCCCTAGGGCACAGGGTTCAGGTCTGTGATTTCTTCTCCAGAGGACTGCAGTGTGAAATACCTGCTCACCCATTTGTCTCCCACTTTATTACTGTCAGCTGAGGTAGTGAGATAACAACAATTCCATAGCTTCTGTCATAGGCTTTATTTCTAGCTTTGACTGCCTTGGTAAGGGTCTCAGAAAATCTGCTCTGGTGCTGTATTTTCTTCCACATTATTTTTAGTGTATCTAAGGTAAACAAGAATGAACACTAGATGAAGATTATGGCAGTAGGCATCAGAAAAACAGTCTTTTTAGGTTTTCTGTGTGCAGGAATGCAAGCTCCATCCATTTCACACATTCATAATTTAAATAGCAATTAGAAATTCTAAATAATCACTCCCTAGGCACTAGCTAATCTTCATTAAACATCTAAATACTAGTGACTAAAACTGGGTCAGTGGCCCACAGTGGTGGTGGAGGGAAGGAGCCATGCAGACTCCAGCTGGGCTCCTTGGCTCAGAGATGGCCTGTCTGCTGCACTCTAGATGCTGCATACAGAGGGTCCCAACCTCTACGCATGGCAGGAGAGCTCCTTCAGCAGCCAAGGACATATGCTGTGTTGCTAGCAAGGAGACTGGTCCTTCATCTCCAGTGGAACAGCAGGGCTTTTCAGGGAGTGGGGAACTGAGAAGGCATCTACCTGTGCTGTTCAGCAATTGCAAACACCAGGGGGTGAGTCCTAAGGCGAAGTGGTCAGAGGTACGTGCCCACTGCATGAAGAGCATCTTGGCAGTGGGAACTGCTGTGGGGTTGAAGGAAAAATCTTGCTTCTGCAGCTCCAGTCCTCTCTTTCCAGCTCCCTGCTAACAGCAGGAGAACAGGGTTTTCTTCCACACTCCATCACAGTAACCTGAAATTTTCCTTCCAAGTCCCACGTCCCATTCTGTTCTCCCTGCATATGCTTCTCTCACTAGCCTTGTGCAGCCCACCTTTAGGTGCTGGTTTTTTTTTTTCTCCTTGAAGTCATAAAACTCTTGTTTCAGAGCATTGATCTCTGCAGACAGTGCTTCAGTTCCTCACTGCTACAGAGGGTAAAGAAAGCTAAAAAGCTCCTGTTCTGCAGTTCTGACACAGGCAAAATACAGTTGAAACCAGACAGGGTTTATACAGCCTGTATGTTTCATGTCTCCTGCCCCTAACACCTCTACTGATGAAGGGTATCTCTGGAGCATCTTTTGCTCTTTTAGTTTTGTGCAACTAAACCCATCTAGCCATACAGCTTCATTGTTAATAAACCATGAAATAGATACTCCGAGCCAAGGGGACATACCTTCAGTGGACCTGAAGACCACTGACATGCAGCAGAACACTTTGGGCCCACAGCATGGACCCTGCCTGTGTGCAGAGGTTGATGTGATGGGCTGCCCAGTCCTTTTCCTCCAGATGGTATTGACTGACTAGCCACAACAGCATCAGTCTCCATTTCAGAAGTAGCTGTAGTTTCCAGATAAAGTAAACCATCTTATGCAAATACATACTTTACATAATGCATGCTGAAGTGGTTTGTAGTAAAGAACAATAGAAGCAGAAGACATGGTTGAGCTTGGCTTATTAGTGCATTAGTGTAAAAAAAATGGCAGCAAAAAGCAGAAATATGCTGTGTCTACGGGATAAAGTGGAGAGGGAAAGAAATCTTTGTGACGGTATGTGCCTCTGTTACTGCTTCTACTCACCATCCATCTTTAGACATCCAAGGTGTTAGAACAGCTGTACAGAGTGGGGAGTGTGTACAGGACTTTGAAGAACAAGGAAATGGTGCCACAAGAGGTGCTGTGTTGGGATATGCAGCTTGCATAGCTCATAATGCGTAACAAGAACTCCTTCATGCCTCCCTACTGTTCACTGCTCCATAGCTACCCTGGTAAGGCAAAGCATCTTATGAGCCAGTATGCTCCAGATAGCCTTATGAGCCCTCAGAGTCCTGCTTCCTGGGTATGAGCAAGGACTCTTCTCCATGTGCGACCACAACCTCACCTTTCACAGTGAAGAACTTTCCAACTGCTTCTGTATATGACTGACCATCAGCAGACCTTATAGCCTTTTAGAGAGGCTGAGGAATGTGGTGATGGGTGAAACTGTTAGCCTAAAGGGGCAGATTCCAACACCCTGGAGAGAAGCTGAGGAGCAGATGTGAGAGGATCAGTGAGAAGAAAGACAGCAAAAATATCCTGCCTTTGCTCTACTAAACCCCATTCATGGACCCATCTCAGAAAACATTAGCATCAGAATGCTCTTCTTGGTACCAGGACAATATACTGAAGAGCAGGCACAGAACAAAGTAAAACTTCAGCAAAAATTTGGCTTGCTTCTCAGGAACATGAGATTGTATTACTAGTAAGAGCATGGCTTACAAACACCACATAGAAGATACAGTAATTTCTTTCTTACTTAAAAGGAAAACTTTATTTTGATACATTAAAAAATCTATACATTTCTTAGACTAAAATACAGTTTTGCATCAGTATCCTGGCACAATGTCAGTTTACACAGAAAATCTAAGATTAGATCAGCACTGTTAATTTCTTTTCTTTTCCTGCATTCACAGCTTGCAGTATAAAATAGTTTAAG
>VZTT01057961.1:1322-11733 GCA_013400855.1 Buphagus erythrorhynchus | reverse complement strand
TTTTGGGACACAGACGCCATTCCCCGCAGCGCCCCTCCAGCCACGTGGGACCCACCGCCTCTCCTCCCTGCTCGCTGGAACATCAGAGGGGTAATTGCACCACAAGAGGAAAAAGGTCTACGACCAGAACTGTTTACTGTTTACGGGGCTTCCTGCTCTGTTGCTGTTGATCTTGCCGTTATTGTTGTGTTTCTGTTTCTCTTGTTTTATATATATATCAGTAAAGGACTGTTATTCCTACCCCCATATCTCTGCCTGAGAGCTCTTTAATTCCGAAAATCATAGTAAAGGGAAGAAGGGAAAAAAGGGGGTTTATACTCTCCTTTAAAAAGGAGGCTCTTGTCCCTTTTAGCAGATACCTGTCTTTCAAACCAAGACAGGGAAGTAGGGTTCCAATAAGGATCCTTATTAAAATACCAAGGTAAAATCCCCTTATCCCTTAGCTGTGTCTGGCTCTCAATTTTTTAAGAACAGGAAAGGCATCAGTATCAAACATTTCAAATATTTTGTTTCTTCTGCTATGACATGCAGTTTGCCTGAGTTTTCAGAATTTCTCCAGACGGACTGTTGCCTCGCTCAGTCACTTAGAAAAGTTGGTGTGAGTTATCTTTAGTAGAAATACATGTCTATTTGTAGCAAAGCCACACATTTTTGGAAATACACTGTCTAAGAAGGAACATGAGTAACTTTGGATTTACTTTGTCAGTTCTGGTAGAGAATAAAACTAGCATTAGAGAATAAAACTAGCATGACCCTATTTGTGTTTATCCATGTCCCCAAAGCATTGCTGAAATTAAATAGCAACATTCATATGTATACAAGCAGAACGTAGTGAGAAACAGGCAAACAGCAAAATGACAGTGTTGTGTTCTATCAAGACTCAGTGGTGTACCCAGATGCTACACTCTTTTTCTTGTTTTTGTTATTTTTATTTATTTTACTGCCCCCATCCCCTTTAATTTAAACCCTTGATTTCTTCAGAAAAGAAATAGCATGTTTTTTTGGTTATTAATGGTATGTGGTTTGAGCTTTTCTGTGCCTCTACTATATCAGGGGCCACAGTAGTCAGACAAATGCATGCTCACCCATCACTCTTGTTTCATCATTGAGACCTTGATCCATCTCTCTCTTTGTTTATCACATACCCCTGTCCTCATTACAGCAGATTGGAGTCGGTGGCATCAAAATCTGAATTTTTATCTGTACCAGCTATCTTATATGCCAAGCTCACATCATAGCATTTGAGATTCATCTGTGTAAACTCCTGGGGTAAAAGAAAAACCTGCATTATATCAGTTTAAGATTTCTATAAGCACCGATAGAGAGATTTTCTTGTATTCAAGTGTACAGGTATTCTGAAGTAACAGACAAAGAAAACACTTAAAATATAATTAAATGCTTATTCACCAGTAAATGACACATGAAGCTTAGCCATTTAGGGATAGAATGATCATCTTTGTATAACTAATAGAAAATAGCCTATGTGCTCCTCTTGAGGTGTTAATTCCATTTTGGTTTTTCTTTAACTTTTTTTCAATTCCTCATGAAGACTTATTAACAGTCACTCTTGGTGCCAGACTCTGATAAGCTCTTGTCTACACTGTAGTGAATTCAGATGATCACTGGAATAAATTATAGTTTGATTTTCATTCTCTGAGCAGCTCAGTATTTTGTGGGCAGATTTACAGTGAAATGGTAATATAAGAAAATTTAGCAGTCTCATGAATGCAAAGCCTAGTTCCACAGGGTGATATTAAATACATTTTGTGAGTAGGGAAACCCTGATTTTAGGCAAAGAAGGATTGGCTGTTTTGAGCTATGGCAGAGAGAAATTTCTTCTAATGATCAGGAATAGTGATAGAAAAGGTGTAGCTGTATTTCTTAAAATGCCTTTGGAGATCAGAAGAAAATAATCTCTAAAAAGTTGTCTACATTTATTTTCCTATTACTCTGTTTAGGTTTTCTTTGTACATTGATCCTATTCTACAACTAAAGATTTCAGCAAAAATTTGGTCCTCTGTGATGAAGCAAGTTTTAAGGTTGAGTATACTTCTTACATCCAAAATTACAGATAAAAACCAATTTCCAAATACAAATAAGCATGTGGAGTCATGTCTATGTACCTTGTCAAAGATCTTTATAATACCTATTAAATAATCTTTTTCTTTCAACTGTGCTGTAATTATAAATAAGTTCACAACGAATTCTCAATTCTGCACGTGTAAATCATGCCACATATCATTTTCTGATAGAGTTGAGTAAGGCATGCGTGACTGCTGAGGTGCTACAATATCAGGCCAGGTAGCAAGCTGTATCTCTTAGCAGTAACTACTGTGTGTTACAGACTAACAGGGAGTCAATAAATGAAAAATACAAAATTTCTCTGAAACCTGGAGCAATACCAAAGATGAGTTATGATTTACTTGAAGTTAAATGCAGACAAGAGTGGAAAAGGAAAAAAGAAATCTCAGCAAATGAGTAAAACATCCAATTAATTTTGGACAAAATTTATTTATGACTGACTGATATGTTTACTCCTTCTTTAATGCCTAAATTTGACAATAATTTTCTCCATTACTCTTCCATTACTCCTTTTAAGAAGATGCAGCTTTAAAGGAAGAATTCAGTATGTTTTATCACTAGAGAAGTAGCACCTGATGAGATTTATCCTACTTGTGATATAAGTTCTTTGTGGAGGGAAGTATGATGGAACAGGGGAAACCTCCTTGTGTGCCTGGTAACCAATGCAGCTCAGTGCAGTTTGTCCCTAATGGTCAGAGAACACAGAATTTCTACTTGCTCTTTTATAATATGGACTGTTTTATATTAGCCTTCTTTTTGAAATTGAAATGAATTTACTGCTAAATAGAAAAGCAGTGGAGAGAACTTTTTTGGTGTAGTCCTTTTTGATCATAATGGGCTGCAATACAACAAGCCTCCTTGATACCCTTCTATGAGATTACTTTTCTTTCCTAGAACTCCAAAAATATATATGTGTAGCAGCTGAATTAACGTTACTTTGATGAAAAGGAAAAGATAACTGACTGGAGTTAATTGAAAAATAATTTTCATTTCATTTGACTGTTGCTTTTTATGCCCATATTGTGTTTTAATTAACAATGACACAGAGACTTTGCTGGTAAAATTTATTCAGATGACTCACAACATAAAATGAAAATGGCAGGATTTAGTGTAACACCATGCTTTTCTGTTTTTCCCCTATCCCAAATTGCCCTTAACTATTGTGCTCCTCCATGAAACCAATATTAGGAAAAAAAAAAAAGAAGACAGAAGAAGTGAGCTTTTCCATGATGAGAAAAATATTGTTGATTCTGCTGGCAGAGTAATTCACCAGCTCATTTCCATCAGCTTTTATTTCACAGCAATTGTAAAATAAACCACTCGTAGCACATGCTGTTAATCTCTAGTCCCTGGGGTGTAACTGCTGTTGCACAGTATGGGTCATGTGCTAGCTAAAGTGTGCATTAAAAAGGTAAAAATTAATAGCAGTAGATCTGATTCCAAGCTAAACGGTATTCAATGGGCAAGGTAATTCCCTTAATGGCCGCCACCAATAAATTGCCGTGCATGTTTCTTTCTTAATTCCTGATTTCTTCCACTTACAGAGGAAAAAGTAAAAAAATCCAGTATCACAGCAAAGTCTAAAGAAAATTCATTCAGGACAAAGCCTGAGTGCTTACTGTGATGTTCATCTGTCCTCAGTTTCCTTCTTCTGTGGCTCATCTTGTGAAATTGCAAAAATTCACCACTAGTGTTAATATGTCAGTACTATATTTCTTGTTGGGTTAGTTACTTCACCTAGCTTCTCTTACTAGTCTCAAAAAATTTAGTTTTAGATTACATGTCTATTCAGTGTCTCTCTTATAAAATATATTGCAAGGAAGAATATCAGTTTTTTTTCTTTCTATAAAATTGTTCACCTATAAAATAAGCATTGAACTAGTTTCAAAACATACAGGTTACAAAAGCTTGTGTACTACTGAATTCTTATTCCTTTTTTTTAAAAGAGTACTCTAATTTTAAGGAACAGTGAAACCCTTGACAAGAGAAAAACTGCAAAGTAGGAAATAGAGACAAAAAAAATTTCCATAAAGCTGCTTTTCTCATTGCACATGTATAAATAAGTTAAAACTCAAATCTGGGTTTGGAGCACATTGAGAGTCTCAGTAGCACTTTGCATATCTTTGAGAATATTGTGGTCTCAGGGATTTGTGTTTTGTTATGAGAATATATTCAAACTTCCTTTCCCAAAGCATGAAACATCCAATCTGGTTCTTAGTGAAGCGAATAGAAAAACAGGCATTGATTTCCATGTGGGAGAGGGAAGATTGGTCCCCAAATGAATTTACCACTTAATGCTAGCTTTATGTATTGTAATACAGGATAAAATGTTCTGAATAAAATAACTCTCTCCTTCTTGCCTACTGCACACCTCATGGTACTGCTGAGTTGGCATGTAAGGAAAGAGTGATAAAGAGGAATAATCAACTACTAGCCTACATTTACATTGACAAAAGCAGACTATTTCCCTCCTGAGGCAAAGGAGGCAGCAAGGAAAAATGAGTAGTTCTTAACTAGATTGTTTCAGCAGCTGCTCTGCCTCTCTCCAAGGAAGATTAAGTCATCATGAACCCTTAACTTCTATAAGGAGTGATTGTTAAAGAATAATAGAGAAGTTCAAATGGAAAACCTCCCCAAAAAGAACCAATAAACCCTAAATTTGTAATCATGTTTTATCATCTTTTTTTTTCTGTGCCTCCTTGATAAATAGATATATTATTTTATTTCATAGCTTTCTCATTCTGCATCAAAAATAATGTACCTGGAAGGAAATAATGCTGTACTAGGTATTATTTAACATTAGCAATACATTGTTCTCTCTCTTTTTGCTAGTGAATTATAATTGATACAGAGCTGCCTTTAAATAAATTTAAAATTTTGGAAACTTATCATTCTAAATCTTATCACTATTCCAATATTCTTCTTGTTATTTCTTATATCATATAGGAAAAATATCTGGAATATTATTATTACATTCATCTACTGCTATTAAATTCTTGTATAAAGAGTAAATAATTTGAGAGAAAAGGGATACTTAATATTCAACAGAAGAATGTATTAGTTAAAAATTTTTGAAGTGTTGAGTGTTTTCAGACAGTTGAAGAAGGTCTGTAATTTTATTGTGTATGTGTTTGACATCTTGCTGCCATTTTTTAGTTGACCTGCTTTAATTAAACAGGACACACGCAACTCAACAGCTATGTTTTATAAATACAAAAATGTTTGATTTCTCATAAGAAAACACTTGTGCACTCTACCTCTGTTTTGAGTAGGTTTTTTTTTTTTCCTTTAATATGCAGGCTCTGTTTCTGTGTGACTGGAGAAACATCAATGTTTCTGACCTGAGAGAAGCCTCCTAAAATGATTTGTCCTTTTAAGGCGATCATGCAACTAAGAATTCACACAGCTGTTTTTGCAGGACCATGTCAGACCAAGGTAATAGAAACTTGCTTGTGTTTGGATATTACATAAAGAAGTCTTTAAAAACCTTGATTACTATGAGTTTGCAGGTCAAACTGTGGTACTTCATTGTGCTGGTCTTTTCGAGTCAGTGTATACAAGTAAAGAACAGCAGTATGTGGGGGCTTGCTGGATGAGCTACGTTATTGAAATATATCTGCTTTCCTACCACGAGTCTTTGTCTTGGCTTAAATGCTGAGTTGTATGAGCAGCTGTAACCTCTTTCTAGTTGGAGTGAATTTATTAGGAGTTCCAGGTGTTTGGCTTTTCATAGGAGTCAGAACTTTAAAAAAAATATTTTTTTAATGAAGTTGAGTGTGAGGAGGGCAGAGGAAAGCAAGGGTACTAAAATGTCACTTTGAGAGGCTTACTATTGAAATCAAATACTTTCAATCTGTTTCTTCAGCACTATAGATGTGCTTTACCTAAAGAGTGCCTTGTTCTGTGGGCTCATTATCAAGTCACTCACACCATGAGTCTGAGGTGTCAAGCGGCACCAATCCACAAGCAAAACATTCACCAGAGGGAAGAGTTCAAAAGGCCACTTCTGCCTTCCTCCCGTGGTATGATGCTTTCTAATGCATCTCTCTGCTTTAAGACAGAATGGCTGCAAGATCAAACCAGTAGTGGCAGAGATTAAAAGATACTTTCTGTCCTAAATGTATTCTGTATTTCTAGCAACAGGAATATTTGGATATCTCATTTCAGTTATTTATTTAAAGAAACTCAACTGCCAGGCCAACGGGTATGATCTCACAGTCCATGCTGATGGAGAATAGAGGATGTGGTGAAAAATATCACTATTATGTATTTGGCATTCAGAAATTTATAGTATACTACTTGTACTGTGCATCTTCTATTAGTCGTTGGTGATTATATTTAGCTCACTACAGAGTTTTAAATAGGAACTGATTTCTCCATAGGTACTTTTTTCAAAGAATAAAAAAATGTAACTTCCATATGAATTCCATATCTGACAATTAAAATCCTCAGTGTTATACTTTCCAGTTACAATATTTTTAATTGAATGCTTTACTTTGTGCAAGTTCTACTTAAACATTTGACAGATTAGTCATGGCTATTTATGTAAAGTATATTCCAGTGTAAATTTCCCTATATTCTTTTTATTTATGTTTATTTTTTTTCAAAAGAAACCCCTTCATTTATGTTTTTAATATATTGATTGATTTTTCTGATTCTTACGATATGTATATTTCAAAACACAGTAATAACATTTCTGTGTCTTTTTATTTCCTTGGCAAATATGTGGTTTCTACATGGAAAATGGAAAGATACTCTTAGGATATTTCTTGTATGACTTAAAAGAAAACTGGAAATCACCATAAACATTCTCCTCTGTCCTTTTTATAATGTAGTTTTAACAGTAATAATAAAAAGGGAAGACAGGCACATGTGATACAGANCCTGAACGTCATTTTCAAGTACCATCAAAATGTTTGTCATAATCTTTTCTAGAAGAAAGAAGTGCTCCTCAAAGAAAAAACAAAACACAACAAAACAAAAAAGAGAAAAACAAAACAAATCCCTTAATTTTCTTTCTTGTGCACATCATTTTTCCATCAAACTGGTGTTAACTTTTTAGTACTGAAAACAGTCCCATCATCAAATGAGCTCAACTGATTACAAGGTTCCGACTCTAGAATTGCTTCTGCTACACCCTATTATTATTGCAGTGATAAATTTTTCTNTATTTTTAATTGAATGCTTTACTTTGTGCAAGTTCTACTTAAACATTTGACAGATTAGTCATGGCTATTTATGTAAAGTATATTCCAGTGTAAATTTCCCTATATTCTTTTTATTTATGTTTATTTTTTTTCAAAAGAAACCCCTTCATTTATGTTTTTAATATATTGATTGATTTTTCTGATTCTTACGATATGTATATTTCAAAATACAGTAATAACATTTCTGTGTCTTTTTATTTCCTTGGCAAATATGTGGTTTCTACATGGAAAATGGAAAGATACTCTTAGGATATTTCTTGTATGACTTAAAAGAAAACTGGAAATCACCATAAACATTCTGCTCTGTGAAGTGAAGAGCACAGTGGAGATGTAGTAAAGAATGGAGAAGTAAAATGCTGATGGAGAGCAAAGAATGAGACAAATATTTTAAACTTTTTATTCTTACTGTATTCTTGGATGTTCCTAAATCCTTCCCACCATTAACATACAATAGCATTATCCAATTTATTTATTAAGCTTGTAGTTGCTTTTCTAATTAAAAGAAGTCATTTATGGTTAGCAAGTAATGAGTGACAGTTGTGTTGATAAAGACTAATTTGGAATCTGCTTCAGACTCCTACGGATTCTGACACTATGTACCTGAACGTCATTTTCAAGTACCATCAAAATGTTTGTCATAATCTTTTCTAGAAGAAAGAAGTGCTCCTCAAAGAAAAAACAAAACACAACAAAACAAAAAAGAGAAAAACAAAACAAATCCCTTAATTTTCTTTCTTGTGCACATCATTTTTCCATCAAACTGGTGTTAACTTTTTAGTACTGAAAACAGTCCCATCATCAAATGAGCTCAACTGATTACAAGGTTCCGACTCTAGAATTGCTTCTGCTAAACCCTATTATACTCAATAATAATAATAATAATGAAAAAGCTCAGATATGTATAAATAATGCATATTGCACAAGCTTCAGAGGCAGCGTCACTCTGAGTTGACATGTCAGTTGAACACATCTGACACAAATTTTTTTTAAATGTTGTTACAGAATGTGATTTATGTTATTAATCCTTTATCTTTTTCTGCCAACTCCCTTAACAAAAAACTTCTGTTTCCAAGTATGTTTGAAATTGTTAGCATCACATGCTAACACAAGTGGTGCCTAAGAACATCAGATGGTAAATCCAAGCATATTAATTACATCATTAAACTAACATTTGGTATACCACTGAGATACATTACAGTAACAATAACCTTCATGTGTAATAAGATGCACAGCCAGCACATAATGTGAGAGCTATGTACAACTGAGAGATTCTATTCTATACTTGCATGGGGTAATTGAATCGACTCAAAAATAAGTAAGAACATACTGCTTTAAAAGGCACTGTCCTGTTTTTATATAAGTCTCTATGTATGTAAGGGGGTATGTGCATTCATGTCTGAATATTGTCACACTCTGAAAGCCAGATAAACTATTTCAGAGAAGTCAGAGTTGCTTGGTTACATCTGTTGAAAACAGTCTGTGCTGTGTATGAGAGCTCATTTCAGTAGAGTAATTACCATAGCTGAGATAAAGCCTGTGCTAAATGCCATTTTCAGCTGACAAACACACGAAACCAAGCACCACTAAACGATTCAGTTGTTCTGAGAGCGCTTAGCTCTATGTCTGGGATAAAATAATTTGTCTTGACTGCAAAATAAATAAACAAATGCAAAACCAGAACAGAATGAAACAGCTTAGACGAGAGGGTGGAAAAAAGTCAGTTAATGTACCAAATCAAGTGGAGAGAGAAGTTTGAGGAAGATCTAGTATCAACTCCTAACAATTATACTGAACACTTTTGCTACAATCTGTTTAAAGGTCATCAGAATGCAAATTTCCACCATGTTAGCAAGTACCCAGAAGAATGTTGCTCCTTAAATTGATAGCAGTCTAAATGTGCTAAAAGCAGCATTTTTTAACAGATTGCCAAAAGATGAGGCACGCACAAAGAATGGAGTGTTGAGAAGTTGTACATCATTGCTAAAATATTCTTAACTAGAGAAGAGAAAATAAGGAATTAGTTTTTCAAAGCCCTTTCAATTAAAAATAATGAGTTTTTAAAATGTAAGAAAAAAAAAATGTTGTGTATGGGGGAAGTCAGATGTCTTTCCTCACAATAAGGAACTGTTTAACTGCAAGCAACATTTTTTCTCACTGGAAAAATGTTAGACAATTCCCATTGAGCTAGAAAAAGGTTTATTGACTTCAAAAGGTTACTGATACCAGGTGACACTTACTAAATATTTTATGCTGCAGGAGAGGAATGTGGTGTAGCTGCCTCTGAAATACAGTCACAAGCTGAGAAGTTACTCTAGCTCATGACACAGTGTGATACAATACCAGGAACTGAGCTTGGCTTCCAAAGCCAGAGTAAAAGGACTAACACAATGTCATGTTAAAGGTAAAATGTCCTTCCTCCACACTTTTTGTGCTCTATTCTTCATCGAGATGTGATCCACAGTGATTAAAGCTGGCAAAGGTGGTGTGTGTATCATCTGTAGGATTTTCTGCATTGTACTTCCAGACACAGCTGCAGAGTTCTTCTTGGCCAAAAGCCTGGCAGGAGCCTAAACTCAGCATCCCTTTTACTTTATTTAATGTCTTTGAAATCCAGGCTTTATTTTCTATTTCAGCTTTATTGTAGAAAGGAGAAAAAGTTCTGCTTTTTGTTCACCTTTTGTGTAATAGACAGGACAGGAGGTNNCAGTCTCATTCTCTGAAGACTTTACAGTGTATTTCTTTGAAGCACCTGGCCATTTGCAGTCCCTGAGTGCTGAATGTAATGTAAACAATATGCAATACCAGGAAGGATACTGGGGCTGAATGGTGTGCTATTAGTACCAGGAGAACTTGAGTATGGAGGGAAAGTGTGGAAAAAATTCATGCAATAAAGGCAAGGGCAAGAAATATTAGCATCTAAGATAGAAGTTAGTCAAACCTCTTTCTAAATGTCTCTCTTTGTCCTTATGAACCCTTCATCTGTTGATGAATGAAGAATGAATTAACTGCTACTTGTGTCATTAATCTTTTCTATCAGTGAGATATATATATATATATAAATAATTTATAGTAAATATATGATAAGATTAACTGAATTAAAAGTTGACTTCAAATTTTACCTG
>VZTT01057928.1:0-22693 GCA_013400855.1 Buphagus erythrorhynchus | reverse complement strand
GGCCCCGCTGCTCCGCGCGGCCGCACACGGTCCTTGCGGCGGGCGGTGCCGCGGGGATGCAGCGCTGAGCCTCCCCTCCCTGCCTGGGGGGGTCCCCGCTGCCGGGGGATGGCACAGCCCTGCACGGGCGGGATTCGCCCGCACGTAGGGAGCACTATCGAATGCTGTGTTTGCAGGGAGACGCTGCTGTCTGCGTTGTTTCAGCTCAGTAAATCTCGTTAAAAACGCCTCTTTTCACTTTGGCGTGTTTTCTGTTGAAATTATACAATTTATGTTAATTATTGAGGTTTAATTTTTTAACAGTGCTTTGCACTGGGCATATCTCGTGGTAACTAAGCAGCACTCTGTGGGAGATGACAATCTTGGCAAAGCCCTTACTGGATTTCTAAGAAGAAATCCGTGCTCTTCCTCATTTTTCAGATTTTACTGAGATGATGAGGGCGCTGGGGTATCCTCGACTCATATCCTTGGAGAATTTCCACACCCCAAACTTCATGCTTGTGTCAGAAGTGCTGCTGTGGCTGGTGAAAAGGTTGGTGATGAGGCCAGCACATTTTGGGTGATGCTAGGATGCGGGGGGGGGGGGGGGTTTGGAGNNNNGGGGGGGGGGGGGGGTGTGTTTGGAACTGATGATGTGCTGTGAAATTAGGGAACTCAGTGATATTTAGATATTCTTTGAGCTCTGTTCTAAATACCAGATAGAAATGTGGTAGTTTGCAGGTTTTTAGCTTAATGACACAGCCTGGAGTAGCAAACCCAGTAACTCAGTGCTGGCAGAGGTTGCACTCTGACTGTGGCACACATGCAAAAGTAGCCTTATCTCTCTCACATATTCTCCAGGTTCCACAGCCATCTTTATCTACATCTGACCTTTTATTCAAACAGAGTGATCTCTTGTTGGAACTTCACCAAAACCCAGCCTTGTTGCTACGGCTGTTGGCTCAGCCTGGTATTGTCCTGCATCCACAACATGTGTAAAAGAAATAAAATGGTTTGTTTCTGATCTACTACCGTCCACTTGCAGTTTTACACCCACTTAACCCATTGGCAGACTTTGGTTAACTATTTCTGGATCTTGAAGTGTTATTTGAATTATACATTATCTTCTCTGTCCTGTTCAACTGTAAAATTGAAGGGGTTTTTTTAAGATGATAAGGTAGAACATTATAATTGAAACCAACATTGACCAGTTTGCCTGATTGCTATTTTTTGGCCTGGATTAATAACTTATATCTATTAAGTCGTTAGAAATTTGCTGAATACTCTTGCAGTTGTTGAAAGAGGGATATACTCAAAACTATTCAAAATTACTTGGATTAAGTTGCCTAAATAGTCTTTAAAATGCTACTGTTACACTGAGGGTCCAAATCACTGAATTTCCTTTTATTCTTCCCTAGTTCCTGCAGACTGGCCACTTCTAGAAGTTTCTGCATCTCACTCCTGTTTTTCTTTAAGCATTTCACAAATTTCACTTTGTTTTTCCATACGTTTCCTTTACTTGTGAAAGGACTATGTTTGAAATGATGTCTGGGTATGAACTTGTGCATTGTGTCAGGTTTTACAGCTTTTGCAGTTTATACAAACCCACTGTGTGCATTCCAGGCTCTGGATGCCCCAGTCTGCACTAGGAATTTATTTACACATTTATTTTCCAGTCCAGTTGCCAGAAGCTTGTTCTAATCTCCAGCTGTTGTCTGCACAGGTACGAACCTCAGAGTGACATTCCTGGGGATGTGGACACAGAGCAGGACCGGGTTTTCTTCATTAAAGCCGTGGCTCAGTTCATGGTGAGTCTGCTCAGGAGCTCTGTTTGGGCTGAAATCCTGAAAATCTGAAATCCTGGTTCCATGGCAGCTTTAGAGCTTTGTCTCTTAACCCCACAGAGTTTCCCTGCAAAGGGTGGCTGAGTTTGTGTTGCATTCTGCTGCTGCTTTATCCCTGGAATTGTCCAAGGCCAGGCTGGACAGGGCTTGGAGAAACCTGGGATGGTGGAAGGTGTCCCTGCTCCTGACAGGGGGTAGGGTGGGATGAGCTTTAAGGTCTCTTCCAACCCAAACCATTCCATGATTCTGTGATCCTGTCTCTTGTGCTGCTGGAAACTTGAAGAGGCCAGGACGTGCTGTTACTGACATTCTGTACTTCTCTCTGCAGAACTGGGATCTCAGTGCAATATTGGGATCTAAATTAGGATCTAAAACAATATTCATCCTTATCTCTCTTTATTTATAAAAGGTAACAGTGGCAGACACAGCTGTAGATGGGAAATGTTTTTAAACCATTTAAATTGTTTTAGAAGAGATCCCACCATGGTTATTGCTAACTTTGGATTCTTTCCTGTGCTTGAATAATCATAAGTTCTGATGTTTTCATCATGATACAGAATCATGTACTGGTTGTATGAGATTTCCCATAGATCAAGGCATGTGTTCTTTTCTCAGATCAATATTTTTATGCATGAGCATATTTGGATTGGGCCATCAAATTTTTTAGTCTTTTGGAATAAAACAACATTGTCTTTCATATAATTCATGTTACTTGGAAGCAGTGTGAGCCTTTGATGTTATCACACACTTAGATTAACACTCTTCAGTATGTGAGAATGCTCTGGGGCTGCAGGTGGATATGGAAGCAATGGAAGTTTTTATGCTAATACCAAAGATGAATTGCAATACTTTTTTAAAATCTTAAAACTTATTAAAATGTCATTTTAACAATATTTCCCTTGTCATTTGTGAATAGTGTGCACCATAAGTTCTCTTAATTCTTAATTTTGCCATGTTCAGAGCAGGGTACGTTCCTGTACATATTAGAATGTACTTTTGAGCCCTGGAGCATCATGAGATGGAATGAGCAGGTCTGTTTTGTTTGGAAGGGTTTCCCCCTCCAAGCACAAGTCTGGAAGCAGAAATAGTGGAATGCTTTTCAATAGCTGATTTCATGTCAGAAATCCCAGGGGTTTTGGAGAATTACATAATATGATTCAGAAAATGAAATTAATGGAAATTACTTTAATCATCCTGTACTTAGTCTCAGTTAATATTACAAGTTAGTATGGGGATTATTGTAGGTTTTCAGCATTTTCAGGATGAGAGAAGCTTGTAGACATTTCCTTAATAATTCACTGTCCATGCAATCCACAATTATCCTCCTCAGGAGTTAATGGCTTTATGCATCTGTGGGCAGATGGGAGATGTGATGGAGACAGAATTGTCTCAGAAGAGAATGTCAGGACAGATCCATCATCAGGGAATGTAACTGGAGCTTTGCTCTGCTGTACTGAACAAGGAGTGAGGAGGTGTTAATTTTCCACTCAAATTAGCTACTGCTCTGTGTTCCTGGCACTTTGAGAACTTACCAAATGTCTCCTTCCCAGACCCAGACAGCAAAATTCTGAAATGCAAGGCTGCCTTAGGTGTGGTTTTAATCAATTCCCCCCTAGAACTGCCCTGATCAGTGGGGCTCAATACCTGGCTCCTGCTTGAGCCCACTTGGATCCAAATTTGGAGTAGAGTGCAACAAAAAGCCTCCAGTGAGTTCATCTCATAGAAATTCATTCATGAAAAAAAACTCAGCAACCCAAGGGCGCAGAACCTTTCGCAAGAGTCAGACATCACAAACAAATTTGGCTTCATGATACTAATAAAGCAGATTGTGAAGTTAAGCAAATTTTCTGGTTGTTGCTGCTGTTCTTGTTGTATATTTTTATTTTCTGTTGCATTTTAGCAATGTCATCTTCAAAAGAAATAGCTGTGGTTTTTAATGGTTCTGTAAAACTAGAAATGTTATAAAATAAAACAACACATCAAATAGGTGAATGTTCAAACATGAAGTGATGGAGGTGACTTTCCAAATATGAAGTTGTTTTCTTGACCCCACAGTGCCATTGTGCCAGTCTGAAAAATAGATATACTTGTCTGTGTATTTTTTCTCTTTTAAAGTAGCCTTTGAATGAAAAACCTTTTTTTTTCCTCTTGCTAGACATTGATTTTACTCTCTTGAGGGTGAATGGAGCTGAAATTGAAACTCCTGTTCCTAGCAACATCCTTTATAATTTAGTGCATTAGTCTCCTTTGGATAGGCGATGTTTAACAGAGTATCAATTTAATGACCACTTCTCCTAAAATTGAATACTTGCTGTTTCTGCAGTTAATTTTTTAGATTGCTTGTACTGCAGGGGAAGGGAGGTGAACATACCTGGCTTTTCACTTTGTGTCTTGGCTCATTTGAGGTCATTCTGAGACCAGCATTTCAAAGGCAATTAGGGATTTTTTGTACTGTGAGTCTCATATTCCCCTGGCTCAGGGGGCACAACATCAGGAGCCTGTTCTGGAAGTTTGGGCTTCAATTTTTAGGAATCACAGAAGATCCTGAGTTGGGACCTTGGGGCTGTGTCTATTCCCTGGGGAGCCTGTTCAGTGCCTCACCACCCTCTGGGGGTAGGACCTTTTCCTGAGATCCAAGCTGACCGTCTCCTAACACAACTCCAGCCATTCCATGGGTCCTGTCTCTGCAAACAGATAAAAGAGTCATTTTCCTCTGCTGGGTTGAGATTTTGGGATGAGAGAGGCAACAGGAAAATATTTATTGGAAATTAAAATCTGATTTTAAAGTCACAAAGTCTTGACAAAATACACCTGGACCAAATAAACATGGGCTGACATCCATTTGCTTTGTTTATTTGGAAAAGCTGGAGCCAGATCCATGGTTTGAAATGTGGTGCTTTCTCTGTTTAGTTTCATAGGATTTTTTCCTTCAGTCCATTATTCAGTGAAACTCAATGCAGAGCTTATAATTGTATTGTACCAAATTTTGTAATATCTGAGTCTCTTCCCCCAGCTTGAAGATCATGCTCTGTCAGACCTGAGGGAATGTGAATTCTTTCCAGGAACACTGTAAAACCAAAGCTATGTAATGCCACCAGTGACTCATGGATAGGGTCTATCTGCTACACCATTCCCAAAGAACCATTTCAGCAGAAGTTTCATCGTAAAAATATACTGAAAAGAAGATGTTAAGTCACTTTTGTGCTTCATGTGTCATTTTTAAGCTTAATTTTTGGATCCATAACTGGTGCTCAATATTTTTTTTTTTGCTTCCTTGTTTAGTTATGCTATCACAAAGACTCCCTCAAAGTTTAATCTGAAATTTGTGATTGGCTCCTTGTGGCTATTAATTTATAATATTAATTTACCAGGAATTTCAAGAACAACATTTGTGTCCTTTCTGTGACAGATAGTAATTTCCCCCCTTTATTATTCTGAAGCACAAAAAGATAATATTAGAATTTTTAGTATTTTTTCCTTATTGTTCTATCTGTACCTTTCAGAGATTGGAGGCAAGGGAATAAAATCACTAATATCGTAGCAGGGGAAAAATTGAGAGAAACAATAAAACATTTGGAAGGTGCTGCTGGAAGAGAAGACAGTTAAATTAGGATAACTGCATTATTCTTGCAACTCATTAAGGGTGAAATTTACCTCTCTGCAGCATCATCACAAGACCTGGGCAGCACTTACTTTCTACTTAAACTTAATTTGAATTTAAGTGGTGCATAGGGTTTTTGCTGATTTTTATTCAAGGAAGAAATAATGATAGTTTGAGGGTTTTCTGCAAATGTTCTGACATGCAGAAAGTGCACAGCTTTCAGAAAAAAATTCTTCTAGAAATACCAGTATTATGATGAGGCAGACTGGTGTCCAAACAGAGTTATTCTGTACAGCAGAGCCTGGTGCTCCCCAAAAAAGAACTTTGAGTGCAGATAATGGAGGATTTTTGTAATGGTGGTGATGTTTTGCACCACTTAATTAGTGGTTTGTCTGGAGTTTCTTCTGTCTTCACTCAGAGTCAGGATTAAAAAACACACAAAGGAAACGGATTTTCTTGTGTTCAGGCTTGGTTGTTTATTAAATCTTATCAAAAGTACAGAAAGTCCAGCAACACTTCTAGCTAGAAGCGANTACTACTTAAAACCATTAAAAAAATAATAAACACCAAATAAACCACCACCCAAAATCCTCCATTTTGTCCCATACCTATTACTATATTATAAAAACCTCAAATTTAAAACCCTTCACCATATGAAAGCACACACTTCTATTTAACTACACACTTGTAATTTTAACTTCATCACTCAAATTTAAAAGCCTTCTCCAAAACCTCAAATCAAAACCAATATACTCCAAAAAATCAACACCAAAAAACTCAAAAAGTTTCTAAAATCCAACAGATTTTGTTCTTTGTGACTGCTGAATTCCTTCTTTCTTGCCCAAGGCTACCAAGGCTCACATCAAGCTGAACACAAAGAAGCTGTACCAAGCTGATGGATACGCTGTGAAGGAGCTGCTCAAGGTCACCTCGGTGCTCTACAGGGCCATGAGCACCCAGGGAGGGGAGCCTGCACACCTCCCCGAGGAGGACAGCACCAAGTTCAAGTTTGATCTGGGCTCTAAAGTAAGCAAAACTGGCACTCTTGTGTTCACTTGGGGAAAACTCATCTGTTTCCTAGCTGGAATTTCAGTGGAGAATGTTCTGGCAAGGCATTTGCCAGGGTTTTAAGTCAGACTTTCAGTAGGTGGGGTTCTATGACTGTGATTTGTTTTAATCTCAATTCTCAACCAGAAGCATAATACAAGGCAACAGTGGCACAAAATTGGTTCTTTTTGTATTGAAATGCTGGTGACACCATAGAAATATTGGAGTAAGCTGGAAAAAAGATCTTTTCTACCTACTAAACTTTTGCAACAGGAGGAGCTTGCAAAATAGTGACTGAAAGTTGATTTTCAGCCCATTTGCATTGAATGAAAGGGAGATCTTCCTGTGACTCTTACAGACATCAAACCTGTTCAAGCCCTTAAAATAAAAGCCAGCTGTAGATATTTTAAAAGTACCTTCTCTAAATATTAAAAACAAACAAACAACAACAAAAAAACAAAAACCAAACGATAAGCCAGCACTTTGCTAAATAAGAGGAATTTCTGGTACTACTTCTGTGGAAGATGTCCCTGCCCATAGCAGGTGGGACTGGATGGGCTTTAGGTCTCTTCCCACACAAACCATTCTATGATTCTCTGTTCCTGTGATTCTTGAGAAAAATGGCAGACCCACAAGTGATTATCCTGTGTGTAAGTCTGATGTGTCTCTCTGAAAAAATAAAAAAACACTTGGTAGATGCTCAAAAGTTCATTACTTACATTGCAGGCTGCTCCCATTCCTTTTGGTATATGAAGCTTTTACTTCTGCTCACAAAGAAGGGGATGTTTCCCTTTGTTGTGGGCAGCACATGAACCAACAACTGGCTGAGCCACAATTATAAGGAGATTTGTGTTTTTTTTTTTCCTTGCCCTAAAGTATTTGGGGTTTCACTCAGAAACCTGTACCTGATGGGGCCTCACCTGGGCTGGTTCAAAGCCAAGAGAGATTCTGTCCACTCTGATTCTAGTGCACAACCTTTGGCAGAGTTTTGACCTCCAGTGCAATTTTGACATCAAAATGAGAAATACCATGGATATTCTTTGTGATGTTGGGGATTCTCCTGCTATTCAGTGCTGTTGTTGTTGTTCCCAGATTGCTGACTTGAAGGCAGCTAGACAGCTTGCTTCTGAAATCACCTCCAAAGGAGCAGTCCTATATGACTTACTCGGCAAAGAGGTGGAACTGAGGGTAAGTACACATGGAAAAACTTGTGTTCACTGGGTGCCACAAAGGAAAAAAGGGAAAAAAGTCTCAGTTCTTATTAATGTCTGCATCTGACTTGAATATTCTGTGAGTTTGAAGGAATGGGCCTGACAGTTTGCATTTCCTTCCTATCATATTCATGGCTGGACTGCAGGCAGCCTGAGAGAACAGTTTGGCATTTTCTCTTCAGCAGAAAACTGAAATACTCTCTGTTTGCAAATACATGTGCAGGCTGTAGTGGTGGGGATGGATATTCTAACAGATAAATGATGAATGCTGTTAGTTTTCCAAGGGCAAGGCTCATTATTTCTGTGGCAGGAGCTGGAGGCGTCACAGCCTGCAGGGTACATGTTCTTCAGCTTAGCTGGAGAAGTGAAGAAGGAAAATCAAAAGCTGTTGTATGAAGTCGTGCACACTGCCAGGAAGTCTTGCCAGTATTTTCTTCAGTGCCTTTATCTGCAGTGCTGGAGGTTTTCATTTTCTGAAAAGGGACTTTAAAGGAGGGAGATCCTGCATGGTGTTGGAAATGTTCAGATGTCTGAGCTGTAGGGAGTGCACCCTTAAGAGCTGTAAACTCTGAGCCTCCACAATTAATGCTCCTAGGTCCTTGTTTGATGGAGTGCAGGTGTTTCAAAGGGTGGCTGATACCCTGGGAAGTTCCTCCATGGAACACTGCCTTTCCTGCTGGATCCATACATCATCGTGGTGTGCAGGGTGTTAATATTTCAAAAGAGAGGGAGAAGTGATAATCCAGTTTAACTCAACATGCATCAGTATCACAGAACTGTTAATAAATTATTTCTCCTCTTGCTCTCTGCCTGATTTTTTGGTTTTGAAGGAGTTTTCACACAGCTGCTGTGTGATGTGTTAATATTTGCTTTAGTGGAGCATTGGACCCTTTTGCTCTGAGTACAGCATCCCTGTAACTCTGCAAAAAGTCAGATTTAGATCAGCTGAGGCCTTTTTAAAAGTACTCAAGCATTGGTTTGAATTGGATGTTGTTTAGTCACTTGAAATCGAGGCTTTTAGGACATTGAGTTTAGAACTGGGCCCTGGAAAAGGGCCAGGCACAAGTGCAGGGTGCTGAAAGCATGAGCTGAAAAATGAAGAGATGAGAAAGTGCTTCAGTGCAGCCACTTCTCAGTGGGGCCATTAAGAACTCTGGAGTGGGAGCTGCTTAGAGGTGCCATTTCTAAAAGGATGGGATTTCTTAGAGCAGTGAGCACATGTTCCTTGTGGCTGAGTACACAAGATGGGGCCAACTAATCCTGTCCAGGTGCACAGGTTGTGTTTTGCACAAAGGCTTGGCAATGGAACTTGCTGTCTTTAGGAAATGCTGTCCTGGGAGAGGTGACCTTCTGTGCCATTAGCTCTGAGTGCATCGCCTAAAGGCAGCAGGTGACAGTGACAGCACAGAGAGAGCCTCCAGAGAGCTGCAGAAGAGGCTTTTGAGCTCTGTTCTTTATGATTTGGGGCTGGTTCCAAGGATTTTCATTGATCTGTTAAACCTGAAGGACCCATTTCTGGATGGTGTGTTAAATGTCAAGTTTGGAACATGCAACAAACTTGAGACTTGAGCATGTAGCAAAGCAAGCAGGTTTCAGGTTAAAAGTCAGGAGGTTGCAGGAACCAGTTTTGTAGTGGAATTTGTAATTTTAAATTGTCAATTAAATTTAAATTTAAATTACCCAACTCTGCCTTTCACTGAAGTATGAAATCTGCCCATCACAGGAGAGGCTTAGAGCCTCTGCTGGGTTTTTCCATCACTGTTGGGTCTGGGGTTCTTGTCAGTGCTGAGGGAAGTCAGGAATTGCCCTTCTTCATCTGCCACATTCTCCCTGGATCCTTCACAGGGAGGTGCTCAGGAGACCTCAGGAATGGCATCCTCTGCTTGCCCTTCCCACCCCATTCCAGGTGGGGAAGAATTGAAGTTAATTCTGGCTTTGGCAGGGGAATAGAGCTTTGTTGGTAGACACCAAATTAGTTGCCATTAAACCAAGATTACTTTTATTGCTTTTTAATGTGCAGATCATTGATTTCCATTGGTTATTTTCTTCTGGCAGTGCCTGGCTAATTAATGCTCACAGTAAGTGGCACTGCCAGAGGGTTTGTGCTGTTGAAGGGCAGGGGAGCAGTGTGGTTTAGATTTTTATGCCATTTTATTCTCCTGAAACCTGTTGCATGTGCTAAAATCTATCAACAGCTGTCATAGTGTTTAAAGAAATTTGAAAACATGGGAGTTTTATGTTCCCTGAAACTCTTTTCTCATTCTTTTTCCTATCCATTCATTTCCAAATATTTAAATAAAAGCTCTTCCTACCTAAACTTCAACAGGCTGATGATAAATCTTATTTCTATCCTAAGTGAAGATGGCTTCATTTTCCAGGAACTATAAAGGAAATGCCAGCATTTGGCACTAATGGGTTGACTAGATCTGTTTTCATAGTCTGAGCAGCTTTTGGGGAAAGATCATTGGGGAAAAGTGAAGTAGAACTCATTATTTTGTTTGAAAATGTTGACTCTAATTTGCTCCACAACCTTTATCTTCTCTGTTGGAGTCTTTTTGTACATAATTTGTATAGAAACTGTAAGAAATCTCCATACACTAGATAAATTTCATTGCTCCAAGTCATAAAACACTTTTTTTAATAAATTACTTTCTGAATGAAAACAAATTTCAGCTAGAGAAGAATTTAGAGAAATGGTTCTGTTATATTTATTGGAGATAGAGAGTGCTGTAATATAAGTAAATGTATGTACATATTTTTGGGGAAGAGTTGAGGTGTGATTTCTTGGAAGTGTGGTTCTGTGCCTTTCTGAAGCCTTTGCAAATACCTTATTTCCTGACTTAATATATAGTTCCTCTGTATATTTAAACTGCTTCCCAAGTTAATCTGTAATGCTAAAAAAGAATCTTTAATTAACAACAGAGGAAGAAACAAAACCTACAGGGTGTACTGAATTCAGACTATGGTGTTGTTAAGTTATGTGGGAGAAAAAAGTCCCAAACAACCCCCAAAGCTGTACTGTCAGATGAAAATCCCAAATATAATTACTGAGTTCCATGGAAGCTCTGCTGTTTCTGTGGATGAGCCCAGTGCAGGTTATTGGTGTCTGTGGCAGTGCTGGAGATACAGAATTTTTATTTTAAAACACATTTAAGCATTACATTTGGAAGGTAATTTGCAGTTTCCAGTCTTGTTGGTCCAATCTTGGAGCACAGAAATTGCAGTTGGGATTTGTAGAGTTTAGTACAGCTGATGAATGAGCTTGGTACCACACAGTGAGATCCCTAAATGAAAAGCCAATTTCATGCAAATTCCATGCATGGAGAAGTACATCTTCATCTTTATTGTTTCCTTTCCTACCAGGGGCACTTTCTCTGCATTTCATTGCTATGTAACTTTAATTTTCAGAATATTTACAGTTTCCTTTGGAAGAGTAACCAGGCATGTTGAGTTCTGGTTTTCTTTTTTTGCATGGGGAAGGTGGGGTTGATTTGGATGTGAGATAGGGATGAGAGATTTTGTTTGGATTTCTTTCTGTGTCTTCCTACACAGTACTAAATGAATGGAGAAAAGAAGTTGAAAATACCAGTCTGTGATTAAGGCTGTCAAACCTCAAATCAAGAAAAGTAGCAAGAGAATTAATGTCAGCACTCAGACAAAATGCAGCACTGCATCCCCTTTTCTGGGATCTACACAGCTGCCATTCTGTACATAGAAAAATATGTTGGAAAAGCCAGTGGTGCTCTGTATCCTAAAAACATGGCAAGGTAGGGGAAATGGCCAGATTAACCTGGGAAGGGATGGGATGATGAGCTGGTCCAAATCATTCTTCAGCTCAAAATCAAGCAGAAATGAGACTTTCAAGGGCAGTTGTCCTCAGCTGAGGAAGGGTTCTCTTGAATTATCCTACAATGGGAGTCCAGAAGGAAAAATTCCTGGCTTTTTATAGCTCTGAATGCCTCCCACTCTGCTTCTGCCAGAGATCCTGGGCCACACTGGCAGGAGCCTGTCAGCAAGCTGCCCTGCTCAGACTTGCTGAATTATTGGACACAGGAAGATAATGGAGGAAAAAAAAAATTCCAGAGGAAAACTGCCTCTGTGCTGCTGGCAGGCAGAAAGATTTCTGACCTTCTCAGGCTTGTTTTCATTTTATTTACCTCTTCATTAGCTGGAAGGCCTGTAAAACTAAAAAATGAAAGTAATATTTTCTTTTAAGGCTTTTAGCTTATGTTGAAGATGGACAATGCAGTGGGTTTGTTTTCTAATGCTCCTCTTGGCATTTATCCCATCTGTGCCCTTGAACAAAGTGTTTATTCCCTATATCTGCTCCTGTAAATAAAGGAATTGCTGAATTTGGTAGATTAAAGCTTTTAACAGCCACATGAAGTGTTTGCCACTCTGTGGAGGATAAATTCTGGAGTAAGTCCAGGGCACTGCTCAGTTATTGTTATGGATGGCCACAGCACCAGCTTGTTCCCAAACTGATGGGAGTCACTGAGAATCTGTTACCAACTGAGCTGGGAAAGGCTGGAATGAAACTCTCAGAGAGCCAAAGGCATTTAGAGCCAGCTGTGGAACTGAGGCAGGGTTAGTTCAGCACAAAGCCTTGCTAAGGACATTTCACTTGGATCTCTTTATTCCCAGCTTTTGGATTCAAGAGCCCTTCCTCCCTTCCTTCCCCCTCCTGCTGCTGCTGCTCAGAGGGAGAGGGAGATGTGATTTTGGAGCTGGCTGCATCACTCCCTGCTCTTTGGAACTTAACTGCAAAAAATCATTTTATTGGGAATGTTGGAAGCATTTTTCCGCCTGCCAAATGTTACTTCTGGATACGAAACGCTGCCTAGGGGAGGCTGATAAATGAATTTCTCTCATTTCCTGGCCTTTGGTTACAGAACTGCCACATACAGAACTTCTAGTGGAAATTGGAAACTTGAAATTGCAACAACTCTAGAGAATTACTTGGTTTGCTTCACTTTTTTGAATAGTCTTGCTTCTAACCCAAGCCTAACCTATCACTTTGAGGAAAAGGGCTTTTTGCAAATTGGGAAGCCAGGATTAACCCTTGCACCTGTGATCCAGTGTTGAATTAATATTAGATTGCTTTAACCAGAACTGCAGTTGTGTGCATGTATTTAAAGTCAGAAATTATTTTATATGACCTTCCCAGGAGTATTTAGCTTGAAGAAATGGCATCAGCTGTAAAACAGTGGTTGGCACACTTCTCCTGGCATTTTGGGCACCAGTTATGTCCAGTGGAAGGTGTCCCTGCCCATGGCAGGGAGTTGGAATGAGGTGAGCTTTCAGGTCTCTTCCAGTCCTGCCCTTTTTTCCTTTGTAAACCAACCAGCAATGCCCATGCAAGGCCATTTCTAGCTGATTGGATTTGGAATTTCACACACAGGCTTAGCTTCTGCTCTGGAACAAGAAGTTCCTTGTCATCTTCCCACAGTCTGGAGGAGACATCCCAGGCCACCTCCTGGCCAAGGAGCCATGAAGTGACCCCCTGTAGTCCTGAGGACTGATCCAAGCTTTACCAAGTGCAGTCTGTCCTCAAACCTTGCACAAAGTAAATGAAAGTGAGGATTCTGAGGGTGTGGAAAGATTGCAGGAGGCACATCGTGGGATTTGTGAGCTGAGGGTGAATCAGTGGCATCAAATCCAGAGCCAGAAGATGGATGCACCTGGTGAGAGAGGGAACAGAGCAGTGTAAATTCATCCCTGCCAGAAAGCATGAAAGTTCCCTTTCCTGCCTCAGCAGAACCACATGCAGGTTACTTCTGATTCTTTTTGATCCATTGAATTTTTTTTTCCAGTTTTCCAGTTGCTTCTCTCTCCCAGACCTATTTGTGACATGGGTTTTACATGCTGGGATAGCTGAGGGTTTGGGGCACTGATTGAGGCTCTGCATTGCTGAATAGGGAAATGTCTTTGGAGACTGCTGAGATGAGCATGAGACCAAGCAGCATACTCTGGAAGCAGCAAAATTCTCAATTACCATGACTTTAATGTCTTGAGGGGGAAGATGGGCTGTTGGGAAGGGTCAGATTCCTTCAGAAGAATTAATGTCCCTCATGAGCCTTCCTGTTCCTGTACAACAGTGCCAAACCATCCATCCCCTGGACTGGCCAAATGCAATCCCAGCGTGTGTGAGTGAACTCCCTGAGTACCAAACTCCTAAAGGAGAGCTCTGTGGCCTGCATGGACAGCTGGAATTGCCAAGGCCCTGTTTGCAGGGAGCAGGGCATGTGGGGCTGCCTGGATTGAGGCTGAAGAGGCAGTGGGGAGTGCACAAACTTCTGTGTGAATCAGGCTTAGAACTCATGGAAAACAAAGATTTAAGCTGTAGTCAAAAACTCAGAAAAAGAATCATGGAATGGTTGGGGTTAGAAAGACCTTAAAGATCACCCAGTTCCACCCCTGCCATGGGCAGGGACACCTTCCCCTATCCCAGGTTCTCCAGGCCCATCCAGCCTGGCACTTCCAGGGATGAAGCAGCCACAGCAAGACCAGTGTGTTAGGAAAAAAGCTTTAATTTCTGTTCCTTACCACAATAAAGGTGTTTAGAAACCTCTGCTAGACCTTGAGTACATCAGAACATGTTATTACACCATATTTATCATCAGTGACTAGAGTGCTGGTCATGTCTAATTACTTGCCTTGGCTCCTTCCTGCAGTTTGGAGGAGGAGTGCATCCGTTTTTCCATGCATCAGGCACGCTGGAAGCTGCTTTATCAGCTTTTGGTTCATAACAATGGAAATCCATTACCAGTTGAAAATGCTTCCCTGGCATATTTGCAGAATGGGTTTTGCAATAGTGGCTCTTCACTGTTAACTGGGAATGAAGCTCTTGGGGAGTGATTCCCAGTAAGGGAAGTGGTGGGTGCATTTGCAAAGGGTCCTTCTTGGAAAGTGATATTAAAGATAAAACTTTTCTCTCTGAGAGTGTTCACAGGGTAACAGGAAATGGCCCAGTGACTGTTACCCAGGGAAGCCGTGACAAACATGCACAAAAAAAATCAGTGGTTTTGATAGACTCAACATATATTTATGTTTCCATTATATTTCCACTATATATTACTATTTTTCCATAATATTTAATATCTTTTCTGCTTAGACTTGTTACTCCAGAGAGTCCAAGTTGGATTAGGGGCACCATTGTGACAGTGAGGTTACTCTGCCCATTCCAAGGCAGAGTTTTAGGGATGAGCTGTGTGTACAGAGGATTCTGCTCTCCATCTCTTGGGGTGTAAGGGGTTAATTGCACTGACCTTCTCCTTTTCCAGTCTAACCCTGATTCCACAGTCTGAAAACACAAATTCCAGCCTTTCCACTGCTCTGTATTTCCCTGACAGATTTTCCCAGGCAGGTGTGGCTGTAGGACTGAACCTTGTAGAAAACAACGTGGATTTCTGTGGAAGCCTGTGGTGTGTACATGAAACTTCAGGGCTGTTAAGGGAAGACAGAAGCAGGAAAGACATTCAACTTGCATAAATTAATCCACCTAAAAGGGCAGATCCTCAGAAGATTTCTCCATACCCATCAGCTCCCTGCCCTGCCCCAGTGCAGTGCCCTGTGCATGTTCTGGAATGTTTTCAGGCTGCTGGAGGGGAGTTGGTGGGGAAGTTGTTTATGATTACAGACTGCAGTCCTTGCTGTTCCTTTGACCTCTTTGCAGGTGGAAAGGACAATAATTCCTGTTCCTGTGCTGTTTTGTTTGAAGTGTTTTGGCTCTGTGGCACAGACCCTCTGAGCCTAGTGCAGTTGGCAAGGCAGTGTCTGCACCAAGCTGAGCCTGGTAAAAGCCTCACAAATAAAACAGGGATTTTGCTGGTCCTGGCAACGGCCTCACAAATAAACAGCGATTTTGCTGAGCTTCTGAAATGCTAAATGTTCCCAGAATAACAATTGAGTTACATTACTCTTCCCCACCCTCCTCCAAAAACATCTACCTATGGAATTATTTGGGAATTAGTATTGCACAGACATTTTGTATCTTATTTCTGCTCAAATTAACTTTCTGCTTTGGGGTTTGTTTTTCTCTGTGGACAGAGGGATGTTCATGAGCACTTCAGGCAGTGTGAGCAGTCACTGCCACCAACAGATGAAACTCCTGTCACTCTCCCCAACAGAATGTTTGTTCTCCTTTTCTCATGCCAGGAAAATGAGCCTTTGTGCAGCATGTGCTGGGATTGCTCAGAGACCTGATCCAGCAGAGGAATAAGCTCAGCACAAAAAGCTGCTTTTATTTTTTGGCTGGATGAACTCCCAGGTTGGGTTCACCCTGCAATTCCCTGGACTGGAGTAGGTGGGAAGGGAGGGAGCAGGCTCTGCTGGAGCTGAGCTGTGCAATCTGGAGAGTCTGGCATGGCATCTTAGCAAAGTTACTGGATCTTCTGCCTGAATTCCTCCTGCAATGGGCTGGGTACAGCATGTGGCAAAGTGTACAAAGCATTTTTAGGTTCTTAATCAGATATTTTCTAGAGAGATGCTTTCTCCATCTTTATCCACCTGTTACCAAGTGTTCTGCCAGTGTAAGATTGTTTTAGGGACATGCAGCTGCACAATTCCCTCTCTTCCCTTCCAGTGCTAAGCAAGTAATCCAAAGTTTTTATGTAATGACCAGGTCAGTGTTTAAGGAATCAATTAGACAAGTGCACACCCAAGCCCATGTGTCCCCAAAACTGCTGAGAGAGGAGGTTTTTTAATCCTTTGGGATCTAAAGAAGGATCACTGTGGGGTTTTTGAGGAGTCTGACTCAGTCAGTTATCAGAAGCAGAGATGCCCATACATCTGCAGCATTCAATTTTCACATGGATCATGGAATATCCTGGGTGGGAAGGACCTTCAAGGGATCATTTAGTACAGGACACCCCACAATCCCAGCCTGTGCCTGGGAGCATTGTCCAAAGGCTCCTGGAGCTCTGGCAGGGTCAGTGCTCAGTGTCCCCCTGTCTGGCCCAGTTTGGTGGCTTTGCAGTTCTTGTAGCTCCACATTTTTGGGACACTGTGCTCCTCTACCTGCACTGGTCTTTTCATGGGTTGTGTTGTGCAGGTGATGGAATCTTCTGTGCCCTGCTCCACATGTAAAATCAGAGCAGTTGCCAAAAATCTGCCTTCAAGAATACCTGCAGTCAGACACAGCACTCACCTCTTTTAGAAAAGATGCCTAGATTGCTCCCTCCTGCTAATCTCAACTCACTTAACTTTTTCATCATCTCCTGGTCTCTAAATAATCTCAGCCTTGGTGAATAAACACTAAATCCTACTCTATTTATTATGTAGGTTATCCTGTCATTGTTGCTTGATCACCCTCACTTCTGCATTAATTAGTTCTTATGTGTAGTGTTTAAATATATTGGTTCATTTTATTTCACAGGAAGCAAGGACAGAATCTATTGCCAGACCTTTGGAGATAAATGAGGCTGAGAAGGTGATGAAAATTGCCATTAACAGCGTTCTGGTAAGCAAAATACTGTTTTATTTGATTGTAAAATTATAATTTTTCTGCTTCAAGAAGAAATTAGCTCGTTTTATCAACAGCCTGGGGTAAAGAGTGCCAAAGCCATAACCTGCAGCTGCAGTTGATACATCTAAGAGCTGCTCTTAGCCCCTCTCGTGGGGGAAAACACATCCTAGTCATATTCCCTGCCTCTGTTAGGAGCTTCACCCCAGAAGCTCTACAGGAGGGATAAAAATTGCCCAAATCAGCACAGAAATCTCCACCCTCTACCTTGTCTGAGCCCTGTGACAGAGTCAGGGCTGCAAGGAGTGACCTGGGTAACTCCAGAAGTGCAGGTGCCTCTGGAATTGGGAAGCTGGGCTCTGGAAGCAGGACAGCTGAGCTGGCCAAGGGCTGAGTGAGGAGGGCTGGCACTGTGCTGATGAGAATCCTGCCAGGGCACCCCTGTGGTGCTTGATGTGAAGGACTTTGGGTCTGTCCTGCACTTCCCAGCACTGTCCTTGCTCCAGTGCCTGGGTTCTGAATTTCTGAACCTTCAGCTGCCCTGTGTGAGGAGGGAGATTAATTAACTCCTTATCAGTTATTGCATTGCAAACTGTATCCAGTCCAAGGGTTTGGCTACAAGAGGGGAGCTCCAGGTTTAAACAGCCAAGGGATAATCAAGAGACATTCCAGGAAATCTTCCTTCCCTTATGTTTTGCTCCTGCTCACAGCCTGTGTGAATATCAAATGTTGTTAATGTGCATTTCTTACTGGAACTGTAGAACTGATGAACTGAGAGCTGCATGAGAGGAGGATTGGCTTCCTGGCAAACAGCAGTGGCACACACTCAGCTCATTAATCCTGGCCCAGTTCATGGAGTGATCTGTTGGAGCTGAGCAGCACCAGCCCTCACTGCTGGAATTCCAGCAGTGGAATCCTCCCTCTCTGTGTCTCCCTCAAAGGATGCTCATGGTTTCTTGAGCCTGAGCACACTGGATGTACTCAGCTCATTTGAATCAATTGCAATATTCCCACTTCCCCTCCTGGTTCCTGTAGCCCATGTTGAAATGTTCCAAGATGCTCCCCAGATTTTGAAAAAAATTCATAAAGCAAAACTTAGGAAAGGATGAAGCTATTCAGATATAGGAAGTTCTTTATAAAACTGACTTGTATCTTGAAGAGACAAGAAAAATGATGGAAGCTTAAAATTCCCTAAAATAGTACCAAGAAACAAATGCATTTCTCATCTGATTATTCAGAGAGAATCATGGAATCATTAAGGTTGAAAATTATCTGAATGATTCCATTAAGATAAAATCCAAAAAGACCTTAATGATGCCAAAAGATAGGCTTCTTCCTGCTTTCTGCTGCTTCTTCAGTGAGAAGGGAAACTAAAGTTACAGCTCTGGGTTTTTTCTGTCTTTAGGAATGTTGGCCAAAAAATCAGGTATTTTACATTTGTAAATGTCCAGTTAGTTCATTATCCTGGCCACAAAGAACTTTTGGATTTCCATCGCCTACTTGAGTAAACACAGATGAGATTATCCAGAGCAATGTTCAGCATCAGAAAGGTAAATTTAATTATCCCAGTGCCAGCTATGGTTTACCATCCTTCTCTTTCAGGGAGAAGTCCAAAAGACTAAAGACATGTTGAATAATGTGGCTTTGGATGAAGCCAATTTGGAAGCCAAGATTGAAAAACGAAAATTGGAACTGGAAAGAAGCCAGAAGAGGCTGCAGACTCTGCAGAGTGTTCGGTAAAGATCATGAACTGATTATCTACTGCAGGAAGGAGTATGGACATAAAGGATGGAACTGGTGCAAACAGTCCCTCTGTTCCCAGAGGCTTCTGGTGTTCACCATCAATTAAAAAAATTCATTCTGCAGGCCTTGTTAGGATCAGATCCTCTGGGCACTGATACAGTCTGCCAGAAAATTTGTAAAATCACAGAATCCCAGACTGCTTTGGGTGGGAAAGGACCTTAAAGCCCATCTCATTCCACCCCTTCCATGGCAGGGACACCTTCCACTGTCCCAGGCTGCTCCAAGCCCTGTCCAACCTGGCCTTGGACACTGCCAGGGACCCAGGGGCAGCCACAGCTTCTCTGGGCACCCTGTGCCAGGGCCTGCCCACCCTCCCAGGGAACAATTCCTTCCCAATATCCACTCGAAATCTCTCCTCCTTCAGTTTGAACCCATTGCTCCTTGTCCTGTCACTGCAGTTCCTCCTGATGAATCCCTCTCCCTCCTTGTAAGCTCCTTCAGGTACTGGAGTGTTCAGGTTCACAGTTTGGGTTGATTCCTGGCCCTTAATTAACCTGCAGGTTTATATAATCTGCAATCTGACCTAATATTTAAAAAGAGGAAATATTAGACAAGGGAGTGGTGGAAGGAATGACCTGGATTCACATCCCTGTTTTATCAGCACCACTCTGCAGGATGTGGATTGGGTGGGTGTGAAGCTCTGAGCAGTAGCAGTGGTTTTTGGGGTGCATCAGTCAGCTCTGGGGTGTAATGATGTCATCACTTCATCACACAATCTAATTAAAACTGTAATAACTCAAGACACTTTTGTAGCAAGTAAGTCCCCAGCAAAATAGATGATTTGCCAGCCATGCTACACATTAACGTTGTGCAGTTATGGAACTATTAATTAATCCAACATTGCCTTCTAAGGGGGCCAAAATGCTGCCTTTGTGCCTGTATGAAAGGAAAAGGGAGTTGTACACCAAAACCTTCTCTTTGCTTTATGTAATTCCCAGGATTGTTTAGTGAGGGGCTTTGTCTTGAGCTTTTATTCTCTGAAGCAGTGTGAAACCTTAAAAACAAGAGTTTTTTTGGTTTAGCAGACATGGAAGAGCAGCTGCAAAACCAAAATTGCATTTCAGAATTCTGTATATGCAGAGCAATATTTATAGACTCCTAGAATCACAGAATGGCTTGGGTTGGAAGAGACCTTAAAGCTCATCTCATTCCAAGTCCCTGCCATGGGACATCTTCCACTGTCCCAGGTTGCTGCAAGCCCCAATAAAACCTGGCCTTGAGCATTTCCAGGGATGGGGCAGCCACAGCTTCTCTGGGCAGATCTCACTGACTTCTCTGTGCTTGCTCTCCCCAGCCCTGCTTTCATGGATGAGTATGAGAAGATTGAGGAGCAGCTGCAGAAGCAGTACAGTACTTACCTAGAAAAGTTCCGAAATCTGACCTACATGGAGCAGCTCCTGGATGATCATCGACGAGCAGAGCAGGAGATGTTTGAGGTAGGACAGTTTGGACGTGCTCAGCAGGACTGTACAGCCTGCAGATCTTGTCCTTACAACAGAAAATGTTGTAATCCCCTTTTCCAAAGCAGCACATGAGGAGTTGAAGGAGTGACTGGCAGGTGAGGGACAGCCCAGTGACTGTGGCTGCTCCTGGCCATGCACAACAGCACAGCTGCATGATCTCAGTCAGGGGAGTTAAACCAGTGCAGTGATGGCTCTTGCCAGTCTCTGCCCCCCTGACTCATTTTCAGCTGCTGGGTTTTGTTCATGAAGAATGTTTTCAGAATTTCTGATCTTCCTTTTGCTGCATACAATGGATGTGCTTACTTCTAGTGTCTGCTGATGTATAAGGGTTTCTTAGCACAAGGCTCTTCAGTCTCCTCAGAGTATCAATGGGAACAGTCAAGAGCATCAGTGAGATCAGATGTGCTGGGATCTTCCCCCTCACAGACTTCAGTTTTGTTTGGCAGAATTCTGCCTTCTCTTGACTTGCTGAGTTGTGTCACTTCAGTGTGATTCTCCTCATGGATAATCTGCATCTGTATCCTGCTTTGCTCCAGATTTTCTTTGGAAAAAGACAAAGTCCAGTGTTCACTGGACTTCAGTGCTTTCAGCCTTTCCTTCAGCTTCCAGCAGCTTCTTGTTTTGTTGTCATCCTTCTCACAGTCATTACCCACTCTATCTTCTGTTCTTCATTGAAAACATGTTTGAGTGAACCCTCTCCCCTGGTATCTAAGTGCTGCTGGGTGTGCTGCACCTGGAATTACAGAATCACAGCATCCATGGGGGTGGAAAAGACCTCTGAGACCATCGAGTCCAACTAGGACCCATCCCCACCTTGTCACCAGCCCAGTGCCATATCCAGGCTTTCCTTGAACACCTCCAGGAATGGGGACTCTGCCACTCCCTGGGCAGCCCCTTCCAGTGTTTGACAGCCCTTTCCATGAGGAAATTCCTCTTGATGTCCAACCCAGACCTCCCCTGGCACAACTTAAGGTCATTTCCCCTTGTCCTGTCCCTGTTCCCTAGGTGCAGAGCCCGATCTCCCCCAGCTGTCCCCTCCTGTCAGGGAGTTGTGCAAAGCCAGAAGGTTCCCCCTGAGCCTCCTTTTCTCCAGGCTGAGCCCCTTTCCCAGCTCCCTCAGGAATTCTTCAGAATTCCTTCCCCAGTTCCCTTCCCCAGACCCACTCCAGCCCCTCAATGTCCTTTCTGTTGTGAGGAGCCCACAACTGGACACAGCATTTGAGCCTCATCAGTGCAGACAATTAACCCATTGTTAATCAATGCTTCCTCATTCCACCACCACCTTTTGGACACAGGGAAAGCCATGCTGTTGAGAATTCTTACATATTTTTCTGCATTATTTGCTTGAAGGATAAAATACCTTTTCAAAGCTAATGTGGGTATTTGGCAACTTGTTAATCCCTGTGAACCAGTTTCCCATCAAGCCCCTCTTTTCACAAGCACGGTCTCTGTAGAAGTTTTTCACCTTTTATCTGAAGTCTGTTCTAGCTCTCTTCTTCCAGTTCTTCACCATATCCTTGCCCCCCTCAAAAAAAAATCTTCAATTAAATCATAATCTTGAAGCCTAAAATCTGATTTATCCCTTCTGTTGAAATGCCACTGAGACTTCACAGCCAAAGGAGAAATGCTTTGAACTGAGCTACCTGAAACTGTTTATGAATTCCAGTGCAGAACTTTGTTAATGAGTTGGTGCTCAGCTCTTCGGGGGATTTTTGTTAAAAGATAATAAGAGCAAGAAAAAGCCTTTGTCAGTCATGGCTGTGCCGTGATTAGAATATGGAGAGCACACTTTATTTTCCTTTTTTCTCCTTTCTGTGAGACTCCTGGGACCCTACTCCTATGATTTGGATTGTGGTTTCCTAGGATAAGCAGGGAACAATGCTTCAGCATAGTGCAAAATTAAAGAGTATAAAAACTGGTGACAAAAAGATGTTGTTTTGCTTTGCACATTTCTATCAATTGTACCTAAAAATACTTGGTACATATAAAGGATGAGACTGTGACCATCTCTTTGTGGGCAGGAGTACAGTGACTCAGGCAGCCACGAGTGCTTTGCTGCAGAAGCTGTTGCTTTGGGACAAGAAGAGGGATGTGTGTGTCTCTTCCAGCCAAATATTCAGAAGTGCTGGAGTCCAAACTGGGATTTGAAATCATTATGAGATGTCAGTCCTCAAAATCAAAATCTAGGACATGGGGACTAAAAGAGGGTGAAGAATTTCATATGGTGAAGGCTCTGGGGAAAGTGTAGAGCAGACTCCAGTACCTAAAGGAGAGCTGGAGAG
>VZTT01057912.1:0-11040 GCA_013400855.1 Buphagus erythrorhynchus | reverse complement strand
TAGTCCATGAATCAACCACTTAGTAGTGTCAGGATAGTTGATTCATGACATATATGAAATTTGAAAATTTCAGTCAAAAATACAGATATAGAGAATCACTTCTGATGGTGCCTTAAAGCTCAGTTAAAGGGGTTAAACTGAACTGTAAACCAGTTTCAGCCTAATTTGTGATGACCAGACTGGGATGTCTCAGAGATCACAGTGCTTCCGTGAACATGCAGGAAATGTATATGAAACCACAGCATAGCAACTGTTGATATAAATTGATTTTTAGTGGTAAGTAATCCAATGATTCATAAAGTATATTTTTCTTTTCACAAGCATAATCTCTTAATAAGCTTATGTGTGTTACCCACATGAGTTTACCATACTATTTTATCATTACTTTAATTACGTATCATTTAAATCCATTAAAATTTTTTTTTTCTAGACCTTCATCCTGGAACTTCGATAATTACCATTAGAGACAATGATACTTCCTTAAATTTTCATTGCATGTATATACAAGTATCTTGTAGACATCTTCTTTTCCTTGTTAAATAATGCTAAGGTGAATTCTACAGAGCTACACATCAATGAAGTTGCCAAAGGTATAACTCATGACTGAAATGGAAAAATTCTTTCCGTCAAAACTTCTAATTCAATTTTGTTTTGTCACCTTTATTTAAATAGTAATACTCTTAAAATTCAGGTTCAGGACAACCAGCATATTTTCTTGCTTTTGTTTGCTGCTTGGGTAAAAACTGTGCCTTTTATTTTTCTCTTAGTGTTGAAGTTACTTCTTCAAATCTAACAGAGAGTAGATTTTTATTAGATATTGGGAAGAAGTTCCTTTCTGTGAGGTGAGTGAGAGGCTGGGACAGGCTGCCCAGAGAAGTTGTGGATGCTTCATTCCCTGGAAATGTCCAACACCAGGTTTGACAGGGCTCTGAGCAAGCTGGGATAGTGGAAGGTATCCCTGTCCATGACAGGGGGTTGGAACTGGATGATCTTTAAGGTCCCTTCCAACACAAACCATTCTAGGATTCTGTGATTCCATGATAATTTTTCATAAAACATAATAGAAAACCATATTTGAGAGAATTTCAAATGGACATTTAGTCTATTCCCTTGCTACAGAGCACTATCAACAGCACTTAGACCATTCTCTAATGGTCTAAGCTTTTTTTAATTGAGGTTTTACTAACTCAGTGATGAAAACTGGACAGTATTCCTAGGCAACCTAAAGGAGTAATTCAGTACCTTTTCAATGCTCCTCTAATGGCTAACTTCATTCCATTTTGAACATAGTTATGACTCCAAAGAATATGGAGACAATCCCAGTACCTTCTTCCTTGCAGAAACTGTTTGAATCCATGTGGGATAATGGGATCTGCCCTCTTAGTGAAAGACTCCGTTTCTCTACACCTCAGGGTAAAACACTATAAAAGGTTAATTTCCCAAAGTCATATAGCTGTAAATAACTGTTTTAACATACTCAAAAAGCATTCTTCACTCTCTCATTGCTCCTAAGATAAGGAATATTAAAAAAAAAATTCTTGCATATCGGTCCTTTAATGTCTCTAGAGTTAGAAATCACATAGATTTATTTTTTTAATCATAGGTAGAACCCAAATAGTTTTTAATGATGAAATCATGTTTACTCTGAAGAGAAACAGCTGAAATAACCCTAAAATTGCCCATGTGAGAAGAGGAGTCCCTCAAGGAAAGGACCATATTACTGACTTGCCAATTTGGAAGGATTCTCATTGTGTACACATCTGTTGTGCCTGGCCAGTGGAATAACTGCTGACCTTAAATAGCATTTGATTTCTTCATTTCCACAAGCAAAGTAGCTACATAGGCAGGTGCAAAGTCATTTAAAACAATTTGTATCAGGTGGAACTTCTTTGGGGTTTCTTTGAGAAGCTAATTATCATCACTTGCCCTAAGGGGAAAAAAAAAAAAAAAAAGTGAAATAATTCACTCAAGCTTCTTGCTCAAAAGTCACCCAGAAGTCTCTTAAATTGTGTTTATCCTACAATAAACAAAAATTTGGGAAGACTATGCCTAAGCAAAAATTCTTCTTGCTCACTTCTAGACATTTCATCAAAAATGTGGAAAGAAGACTCCTCCTAGAGTGTAAATAGCTGAGGGAAAGTCAGAGCATCCTCTATTTACCTCTGTACCTGCAAAAGAAAACAAAAATGTCTGAAGCCCCACCTTTTAAGAGCCTTGTGAAACAATCTGGGAACTGAGCCAAATTCTACTCTCTCACTATATAAGACTTGGGAACAGACAGGTATTTCCTCAGAGGCAGGTAGTTCAGTAGTTTCTACCAGGCTTCCAGAAGATGGGTAAAGGTGGTGGGACACAAATACCACTATGGATATCAATACTAGCTCTGGTCTTCATACAGATCAAAGGTAGGAAGCTTCACTTGCTTGGCATTTTTACTGTTTTAAAGAATTTATAACTTGCTTTGGAGTTTGAAGCATTTCATTTTTTTCTTGGCTTTGTGAAGTTAATGAACCTGTTACCTTCATGCAAGATTTTATTTTCTGTTTAAAAACCTTTCCTGCCTAAGGAAAGAAAACTAACTCTTTTGAAATTGTTTTCCTTTTTTTCTCCAGTTGAAATCTGGAACAGCTCCACTGCATTGAGTGGAGCTCCCTCAGAATTTGCATTTCTACAAAAATGCCTCAAGATTTGCATTTAGCTTTTAATATCCACTTCAGTGTGGTATAGCATTTCTAAATTGCAAACCAAAAGTTGCAGAAGTACCTCTAGAAAAGAACAAATCAGTTGAGGAGTACGTCTGCATGAATTATTAAAGACTCTGTTTATCATCATGTGATAGATTATTGAAAAAAAGGAGGATTTTGCTTGAAAATCATTAGGCAATAGACTTTAAAAATTCATTTACTCTTGCTTATGAGGTTGCATAAAAGCTTAGCACACAGGGTTGGTTTGCAATGGGCTGAAAACAAATGGAATTGCTATAAATATTCTGCAGGCACTTAATAGTCACAGATGGATGGAAATCTCTTTAATTTTTTTTTTATTTTTCTTTTTTCATCTGATAACTTCCTTCTAAGTTTAAGGTAACAACAGGATTATTTTTAAATGCATTTTGATCTCAGGTGCAGATCTTATTGTATGACTTCATATTTGTCTACTCCTAGGTAGTCCCATAGTAATTTAAGTGGTAGTGTCAAAGAACAGCCCATGACAGGACTAGCTGTAAAATTAGCACAATGTGCAATGGCAGGAGGGATCTGCAGTGCTGAGACAGAGCAGAGCCACACAGTGTGTGGAGGGAGAAGCAAAAAGCTCTCTGAGGCTGGGCACTGAAGGAGCCCAGAAGCACTGAATGGCTTCTACCCTAAAAGTGGACACATGTCCCCTAACCCCAGCTGTGGACCCCAGGAGGGGACTTGCAGAGCTCCCTACAGCTCTGCTTTCAGCCTCAGCCCCTCTAGTGGTCCTAGCCACAGCCTGCCCTTGTGAGCTGTAGCAGAGGATGAGCCTGCCCTTGTGAGCTGTAGCAGAGGATGAGCCTGCCCTTGCAGTTTTCTCTGGCCAGAATGGTCTTCACCTCAACCTTCCCTCTGATGAACTCTTACTGAACAGTGCCTTGAAAGCCCCTCTGGCCCCTGCAGATAATGTATGTATTCCTATTCTGATGCTGCAGTGGGATGGAATGAAAAATGGTTTATTTGCTTTGGGGCAAAATCAACAGGCACAAATGTATCTATTGGAAAGACCTATTTCCTTCTTTGTCGTGTGGCTTTTGCATTTATTTTCCTTCAGTGGCTTATTACAAAGAGTGCTTGAAACTATAAAATACAGAGTAACTTTGGCTTTGACAAAGATCAGTCCTCTAACCCTAAAGTGAATTCTTCCTGTATAAAAGGGACTTATTTTAAAGCCATCTAGCTAGAAAAAAAAGGTTTTACTGATGCTTAAAGCACAGAGTGATCATAAAACCCAAGAAATTTAGGTCCTTTATCTGAAAAGCTTATATGGGAATTCAGAGGTATACTGTGACAGAAGAAGGACCTGCTCAAATCACCACAGGCATGTTTTTGATGGCTTCCCTGCAGTAATTTATTACCCAAAAAATTAAACAGAAAGGAAAAGGCTGAAGGAGTGGTGTTCGGCCATCATGGTTCCATGTAGCATAGGTCCTGATGCATTTCTGACCTCCTGTACATAAACATATCTTTGATTTTTGAGTGTTGCATATTTAAGCAGATATAATTGAGACATTATGAGGGAACTCAAGAAAACTGACATTCACATTTCCTTTCCTACTCTTCTTGATGCAGTTCAAGCCCAGGGTGGTGAACAACCAACAAAGTCAGAGTATGTTTCTCCATCTCTCCTGCAGCGGCAAAACTGTAGGTATTTTTATGCTGATCTCTTTCTAAGGTTTTGTTCTAAATAAAGGTGATTAATAGTAAGATTACTAGAATATTTTTATTCCTAGCTCAAATATACCACACACATTAAAAGAGAAGCCCTCTGTACAATATATCCAGTTCTCAGCCAGTCTGACTGCTCTAAGCTTGAGAAATTTCTCTGAGATCTGGCCCAGTGGATCTGCTCTACTGATATGATACTGTTATCTAATCTTTAGCTTCACCAAAGGTACATAACTTGTATCTGAAAGTGTATTTTCAGAAGAGGTGTGTGTTTACATACATATCACCAAGGTACTTGATAGTAGATAATAAAAGGCACATTTTTTTACACTGTGTCAAGATGACTGCATCACCCACAATAGAATAAGAAAACTGTAACTACCTTAAACATTGGAATAATTAAGTACTACAAGATCATACATAACTGGACAGCGCAAAATAAGGGTGGAAGGATCCAAAGCTGACTGGTGTATTAGTGATGACAGACTGAAATAATTGATCATTAAGTCTGCCCAGCTAAATATGTGCCACAGATTATTTTAAAATAGCTGTTGTAATCACTATTGCAATACAGTGGTCTGAGGATCATATTGCTGCTTTTGAGTCCAGAGTATCAGGGCCAGCATCAGATAGGAGTCTTGAACAAATGATGGAAGAAAGTACTAGAGTCTGTGCAATTTAGCTTTTAGTGAAATTTAGACAGAACACAAAGCATTGTGTAAAAACCACCAATAAAACCATGTGGAAATATTCCCCTAGAGCGTAGCTAGTAGTAGGAAATTTAGTTATTCACTAAAAAGACTAGACAATCTCTACCCATGTTGTAGGACTTCAAAAAAGATTAAACCTGGTCACTTTTTCTCCTTTCTATTTTTCTACCAGCTCTCAAATCCCAAGGAGTGACAATCATTCCATCTTTTCCAAACACACTGAAAGTAAAGGGTAAGTTAAGCAAATATCATGGCTCAAGTATCTGTGCTCTTGTTAATGACAAAGAGCATGGAGTGACTGAAAAAAAATAAAGAGATTGTGTAAGGTCCTTTTAGCATCATAAAAAATTAACAGGAAATTAATTCATCAGGTAATGCCTAAGGGGAAACTGTGAATACAGTGAATACTGTGAATGCTTTGTCTCATTGTTTTATGATGCAGCTGTAAAAAGAAATTTAATATATATTTATACATGCATACATACTGTACATGTTTTTCCCCAGTATTATATATATTTCCAGTAAAGAAAGGAAAATACTAGTGTGCTGAAAACTGTCAAGATACCTTATCTTGGGAATAGGGTACAATTCAAGCAGGCTGAGTGTAAATGTGGAAAGGGATTGGGAAGATAATCAGGGATATTGAAGAGTATGCTCACAAGGAAAGGAAGACTGAAAAGAAAGATATCTATAATGGGCAGGGGCAGGAGCAGGGAGGTTGAACCCCTTCAAGGTGAAGTGTAATTTTGGCACAAGAACAACCAGGCACACATGGGATGGGAATATGTTTTGGAAGATGTTAACAAAAGTCTTCCAGCCATTCAGAGGTTGTGGATATGAGTGGCCTTCTCAAGTAGGAATATCAGCTAGTTTTAAACTAGCTTTAAAATGGTTTTATGGTGAAACTTTGGGACTCCATATATTTAGGAAAGGACTTATAGGATAGGGAAGTCATCAGAACTAGAGCACTGGATCTAGTGACCCAGGGGGGTCTCTTTTGATCCTAGGCCCTATATCCCTATGAAAACTGACTAAACACAATAATAAATAAATAAACAATGACAAACAAATAGCTTGCCAAAACAGAAAAAAGAAGAGGAGCTTTTTGGACAGAGGCTGATAAAAGAAGCAGGAGGGATAAAGCATCTATAGGGAGGGTATTACAAAAATTACTGAAAATTCTTACTGCTTATTTTGAATCCACAGCTGGCAACCCCTCTCACAATGGCCGTGTGTGCAGCACTTGGGGGAATTTCCACTTCAAGACCTTTGACGGGGACATCTTTTACTTCCCTGGGGTCTGCAATTACATCTTTACCTCCAACTGCAAATCTTCCTATGAGGACTTCAACATTCAGATTAGGCGTGCAACGGTGGAAAATGCTACTGTGATCACTCATGTCATTATGAAGCTAGAAGGAGTAGTGATTGAACTGACCCCCAACTCTGTCCTGCTTGACGACAAATTGTATGTTCCTGCCTTATTCCCAGTGGGCTCTTTGACTAAGTATCCCTTTCCCCCATCTGATCTCACATTGCTCCCGAGCAGTGGGAGGGCTCAGGTCCTTCCTGAAGTAGTTAAAAAAAAGAGGGCTTGAAAGCAAGCTAATTGCCACTTCTGCGGATTATTCTTGTGGCTGTTTTGTTCAGATGAGCTATATTTGATATGCTGTCCCACTGCTTCAATAGTGTATGTATGCAATTAAGTCTATAAGCTGCATTCTTTGCACCCTTGAAGTTAGTACTTTCCATTAATTTTACCACAGCAGAATGCCCAAGAGGAATTTTTGACAGCTTTTGTCCTTGCACTGAACAGTGTGTGGTCAAGCAGTGACTGCTCTTTAGCTTGTACCTGAATTTAAAATTATCTGTAGCACTGACTTTGGCATAGGGTGTGAAACCTATCCAAAAGGCCAGGTAAATATTTGGGCAGCTATCCCACAGTGAGTTGTCTGTTATGGTAGCTGTGTACAGTGAACTAGTCTAAAGGTTATCTTGGTTACAGCTTCCTGAATGGCACTCATGTCACAGAAAGCCTGGAGTCTATCGCTTTATTATCAAATGCTTCAAGAAGTAAATAGCAATATCCTGAAGCACACTGGCTGCAAAACAGAGCCTCCCAGCACTTCTTTGAACAATACAACCACAGATACATGCTCACATTTTATGCAGAAAAACATCCTTAACAGAGAAAGCCAAAAGGAATAATGGGGAAAGAAAGGCCAATCTATTTGCATGATAAGAGGCAATTGCATAGGAAACGGACAAAATATTACAAACCTGTGTTGTCTGTAGTAGTTATTGGTCTAATTTCTTCACAGATACATGGTGAAAATTTTCAAAGAGAATGAGAAAGGATATCATTGTGGACCTTCAATGGATATTCTGTCCCTACCCCTGCTGACTTATGATGATCTTTCCCCAGGGTCCAGATGCCCTACAGCCATATGGGAGTCTTGATAGAGAGAAGTAACAACTATTTGAAAGTTTCTGCCAAGCTAGGACTGACCTTCCTTTGGAATGGACAGGATGCCCTCCTGGTAAGAAAACATCCAAAACACAGAAGAAAGTCTGTATTTTGAAAGTAGTTTGTTTTCACCTTTGCAGTATTACAGCCAGGCAGGTATTAATTACTTTTGGATTTGTGTCTATTTTTAGTATATTGTTCTGTCTTCCAGTCATCTCTCAATTTCCCTTTTTCCCAATCGAGCTCAGCTCAGAATCAATAGATGCTGAATTATAATGTTCCTATCTCACCATGAAGTACTCCTCAGATTCCAGACCTGGCAAAGTATTGATGTTCACAACTAGGACTAGGATAGAAGTGAGCTTTTCTTGGTCATCACTGACCATTCCAATGGTGCCTACCTTGCTATCACACAGCACAGTCTCCACAACAACCATGTCTCAAATTTTGAGTACATGAGCAATACTGGTATAGGCTGTGCTCCTAACCATCAAGACTGCCATTTCTATAAANATCTTGTTGACTTTGTGGGGACTTCAATGGAATTCCAATCAGCAATGAATTTCTTTCAGGGAGTAAGTAATAAAAAGCATTATTAAGTACTGATTTTTTTTTATTGGTTTTTTTTTTTCTTCTTACAATATACTTTTACATAGGTTGTGGGTTGTATTAACTGGAAAACTGGAAATTCTTCTTCATGTATTCCTGTGATGTCAATTATGCAAAGTCAAGTCTTTGAGATGTATTAGACTGCTTCCATCACTGTTAGGTATTTTAAGACCTGCCACATAAAATTTTCTGCTTGTTTTCAATAGCTAGGATCCAGTTATTTATAAATGCTGTTCATCTTTTCCCTTTCATATTATAGTGATATTATTTGGTAATCACTGTTCACGTTGTAGCANTTTCTGTTTTTGTTTTGTTACTTGAAGGGCTCTGGGTTTGACTCCAGCTTTTCTGCCCTGTGCACACACACCCACCAGGACTGCTGTAATCCACACAGAACCACTGGGGTTATGTTACAAAAGAAACTCCATGAAAAATTCAGTAAGCATTATTCTAATATTGAATAACTGAAAAGTTTGGACTTTGCACTGTTTTTTACAGAGACGAAACTGACACCCATACAGTTTGGGAATAGGCAGAAGATGGATGGACCTACAGAGCAGTGTGATGATCCTATTCCTCCTACTTCTCTGATGAACTGCTCAAGAGAATTTGTAAGAATCTCTCTCTCAAAATTTGTTTTCACAGTGTGAATACATTCTCTGTCTTTGGAGAACTTTTTAGAAGGGGAAAAAGTAGAGCATGAATATGACTCAGCTGTAGGTCTCAAAAGAAAAATATTCTAAATTCCATGTTGTATTCTTTGCTAAAGTGAATGCCAAAAATTTGCATTCCACTTCTACAAGAAGGCTATGTATTTTCCTGAAAGAGAAAATTACTGAGAATGTCTTAATATAAGGAAGTTGTATAATGCTTGGGAAGTGACCTGGGGTGATGTTAACTAATGATATGGAAACTACTAGAGTTAGTCAAAGGAATTCTGTGTGGTTTTGCCCTATTGTTATATTTTCCCCTAAATATCAGCTTATGGCTACTGTTGGATGGGTTTCTGGACCAGATTAGTCTTTGGTTTGTTCTGCTCCATGCCTTAAATAATTAGTTTCATATTTTCTTAAAACTTTGTTTACCTTCTCTCTTTTCCTTCCTAGGCTTCTCTCTGTGAGACAGTATTAACCAGCAAAGCATTTACGAGTTGCAACATGCTTGTGAATGTCCAGGACTACATTGAAACTTGCATACAAGACCTGTGCCACTGTGACAGCTCTATGGCTGACTTCTGCATGTGCAACACCTTTGCTGAGTACTCCCGGCAGTGTGCTCATGCAGGTGGACAGCCCCTGAACTGGAGAACCTCAGACCTGTGCCGTGAGTATCTCGGGAAGGGACCTCCACCTGTGCTTACTACACACATCTAGCAAACTTCAAATATGTGAGGTTTTGTCCTGAAGAAGGCAGTAATTTAAAAGTGCAAGTAATTATTGTGAAATCAGTTAACCTGGTCATACACAAGACTTTGGGAATATGGAAGTTTAGGGGATTTTGCCTAGGGGATTTTCAATATAAATCAGAAAATCTAAGATGTTTCAGCCTCTGCTTGGATCAGGATACCCTGTCATATATTGTCATATAACAACCTAAACTGCAAATACTGTTTTCTCAAGCTTTTAAATGAAAACTCAGCTTTATAATACTCTTTCTATTTGTAGCCAAATCATGTCCGTTCAACATGCAGTACCATGAGTGTGGCTCTCCCTGCTCTGACACGTGCAGCAACCCAGAACGATCTGCACTTTGTGAAGATCACTGTACAGATGGCTGCGTCTGTCCTCCAGGCAAGCTCATTTCCAAATTTCATTTCATAGCCAAAACCCCCTAAAATACCCACCTGTACACATTTAGCAACTTTCATACTCTGGATCATTCCCATCATATCATCAGTGTTATTATCATTCAAGTAATAGTTACATTTCTCCCCTGGATGCACTATTTCTATTCAAATTATTAAATATGCTCTTTTAAACAACAAATGTGCTTTCTATATATCATATATCTATAAAATTACTGAACTAAGATAATTTGCTCCTAACAACAACAGAGTCTTCTGTTCTCAGCATTCAAATTCAGTTCACAGGAAGTATAAAGTGTTTAAGCAGGTTTTGCATGCAATCATAACTCCTGCAAATGCAAAGCTGCATCTGGTTCCACAAATGACCAAATCCTTCTTGTCAAGTGTTGCATGTCTAAACAACAAGGAGCTGACAGAGCACTAGGTAGTGTGTTAGGTCTGGTGCTTCAGAGATTTACACATAAGAACTGCTTATCAGTACAAGATAGATGTGTTCCCTTTGTGCATACTTCTGAGTCTAAATTTTTGTTGCTGTTGTGACTGTGTATCACAGGAGCTTCACCCCTTGCAGCTGTTCTGCCCATCCCCATGATTTCTCACAGAATTCACCATCACTTGTTTGTGTAGTTGCATTGACTTCTCTAAGGCAATCCTCTGTCTCTGGGCATAGAAATATTTACTGTACAGATATGTCCCTGGGCAGTCTTACAAATAGTTCATCTATTCCAGCTCATTATCTAAGAGTTTTAATCCTAATTCCCTTCTAATGAAATCCATAACAGAAAGGTATGTCCCTAGAAGTCCCTTTTGATGCTAAGATTTTTAGATAGACTTCAATGGAATAGAGCCCTTCAATTTCTACATAGATTGCATATCTACATATCCTATTATTTTAAAGTACAGAAGAAGTGGGACATAGGCATCTGCTAGCTCAGTGTTCAAAGGCAGGTTCTGCAGTGCAGAGTAAGTAATAAACCCTTTCTTTTCCCAGGAATGGTGTTTGATGACGTTAATGGTGCTGGCTGCATTCCCCGCAGAGAATGC